>JABUQX010006806.1:0-7500 GCA_015478945.1 Trachelipus rathkii
TTACCCTTAAATCACTTGACCCTGATAGTTTACTCCTGTATTTGTTTTTGATGTAAGCATACGTTGCGAATGCAGAATCACATAGATAAGTGGAGATAAGTGAATAAAACGCACGTCTTTTTTAATGCAATTTTGCCAACAGCATTGTTTTCTTGGCCTCCACTTGCATCCAGAACTCTTCTTGCCCCCCTTTGTCTATAATTTTAAGTTTTCAAAAATGCTTCTTTCACTGATGTCCAGCAGATTTTTGAAAAGCTTCATTTGTCATCCAGTAGGTTTACGTTTCGGGTCGAACGAAAACGGGTTTTGTCATCCTGATGTAGACATCCTCAGAATCAATATTGGGAAAATACTCAACAATGATTTTTTTCCAAACCTTCCAAGTGGGCAGTAATAATTTCGAGGAAGTTTTAAGTAAAAAATGGAATCTCTTTGTTTTGACAAAATATATTTGGTAATCGAAAAGTTGGAAATGTCTCTGCTCTTAACACACGCTTCAAGAAATAAAAAAAAAAACATTTGAAACCCTTTTATTTTGTCTTAATTGCGTTCATTCTTCCCTGAAGAGATGTAGTGGTTCATTTTTATTTTTCGAATATGTCGAAAGGTATACCAATTTAATGCAGCCAATCGACATCAGTTAATGTTATTTGAAATAAAAAGACTTGTTTTTTTTTGACCACCAATGCATCGTTTAGTTCAAACAGTCTGGCTAAAATCTTTCCCCTTGAAAGCAACCTTACTTCTGTGTGAAGCAAGAAGTGGAAGTGATCCATACCCATATCTTCGGCGGTAAGTTTTAAAAGGCGTGCTTGAAGGCGGGCGGCTCTTAACATGATTATTATCTTCAGCAGCAATTCTAATACAACTTTTAAATATTGTGGCATCTTTCTTGTTGCCAGGGAATGCTGATGTATGACACAATGGCTGCTGGTGGCGTTTTCTGCCACTTGCTTCATCCTAGACACTGCTCCCTTCGTTTTTCCCAACCATTGTGGCGGCTCCATCACTGCAAATATCTACACGCTTGCTCCATTACAAACCATTTCCCTGGACAATTTGTCGATAGCATTGAAAATTTCGTTCCCCCAGTGATGTAAGTCTCAAGCACTTTGTCATTTAAAAAGTTCCTTTTCTATTGCATTGCGAAGGGTACGCTCAACAAACACAGAAGAACGCAAGCTCCCGCTACGTCGGTACTTTCATTAAGCTGTAAACTAAATTCACAAGTTTTCAATCTTCTTATAAGTCGTTCTCGACTGTCTCTGAATTGTGTTTTTAAAAATTCGCTGCTTTTTGGTGTTATTTTGAAATAGCTGCACAGTTCAATCTTCTTGCCATAATCTGGACCTAAAATGCAACTAACAAAA
Organism: Trachelipus rathkii; assembly: GCA_015478945.1. Classification (NCBI taxonomy): domain Eukaryota; kingdom Metazoa; phylum Arthropoda; class Malacostraca; order Isopoda; family Trachelipodidae; genus Trachelipus; species Trachelipus rathkii. The sequence continues at coordinate 1,371 of JABUQX010006806.1, forward strand.
CAGTGTTTCAGTCAAGGTTTAATTAATGTCTCGGCAATAAGTATGCGGTTTTCCCAGTTTTTTATTATTAAAAAACGAGAATGATACTACTTAACTCCAAAATGTTTAGTGAAATTGAAAAAATGTGCCGGCAGCCCTGGCCCACGCTGGCGGCACCCCAGGGTGCCGCGGCACCCCTTTGGGAACCCCTGCTTTAATAGTATATAAATGTCATAGTCTTACACAATATCAATTATTCAATGGCAAACAAAATGAAAAAATTCCGTCTGTGAATTTCTTTCGACCTTAATTAAAAAAAATTAGCACCGCGCGCTAAATTAAAAAAAAAAAATAAAAATAATATTACAAAACCCGAATTCTACTAATATGCTTCGTTATCTACATGCATGGACCGTATGAAGTGACTCCATAAGCTGTACAATTTTTATTAATATTTTTCATATATATATATTATATATATATTATATATATCTTATATATATATATATATATATAATATATATTATATATATATATATATATTATAATATATAATAATATATATATATATATGATATATATATTATATATATATATATATATATATATAATTTCATTTATATCCCCTGTGCCGATGACTTCCACCCTTAATTACTCATTTCATTTTGAAAGGTGTCCCACCCAGCAGCAAGTGGCTCACGCTAGGGGGGGGGGGAAGGGACGGCCTTGGAGCAACTAAACTCTTACATAGGAGTGACGTAACATCGCCGTAGACGAGGTTACGTGGTCATGCCTACTCGAGGTCCACGGAATTTCCTAATTGGGGCATTGAGAACATGGTTATCTTCAATGCCTCAAAGACTCACTTCCTTTATCTCACTACTCGACACGATTCAGTGCGACGATATAAAAACCATCACAAATTCTATCATGTCATTACTATTCCTGACGTATGAAGTGATGTTATTAGTTGATGGATTTTTTATAATATTGATAAACGTTTTTTTTATAATCTTTATAAACGTTTTTCATAATCTTGGTGAACGTTTTTCATAATCTTGATAAACGCTTTTTATAATCTTAATTAATATTTTTTTTATAATCTTGACAAACGTTATTTATAATCTTGATAAACGTTTTTCATAAACTTGATAATCGTTTTTTTATAATCTTGATAAACGTTCCTGCCTTCGACTCGAACTGGCAGCTCGAATTTTAACTTAGGTTTACATCCAGAACTGCTATTACGGTATGTCAATATATGGTTCCCTTTCCAATCAAATTTTCCCTTTATAACGATTCACTTTCTTGTATTTACAAGCCTCTCCATAATAAATAAAAAATACCTGATTTATATTTTGCTCCTTTAACAATTTATTTGTGAAATATATTTCTAGGTATAAACTATAAATGAAATGATAATATTTGTTTAGAAAATTCCATATGAATCTTACCTACAGGTTGACTTATCTCCAAGACAACCTGCTTCATCCCAATTTTCATACTTTATAATGAGCTTGGAATAATTTTTGCTGCTCCCATTCATCTACAAACTGGATGTTATGTGAACTCAATTTAGCTTGTAGAAAAAAAGTTAACTTTTCAGAGTATAATAATAAAAATAATAATAAATAATAATAATAATAATAATAATAATATAATAATAATAATAATAATAATAAAATATAAAATATAATAATAAAATAATATAATAATTAATAATAATAACTCCAAATCTTAAACCATTTCTAAGAAAAATGTCACTCTTAAATAGCTATTCGTTTTCCCAGCTTGGGCTACCCCAAAATTGTTTTTTTCTCTCCGATCCTTAATCTTTGACTTCAGACAATGCAACAACTATATTCACAGTGTAGGATTTTAGAGTAACCAAGTAGAACTTCAGTAGATAATATTAATGATTGTATTCAATCCTATTAATGGGCCATTGATTTTTTCGAATGTTTTCTCACGGCTTACTTCTCCACAAGGGATCCAACTGTAAAGTTGTATTGTAGATATATAGAAAGAATTTAAATTTTCTTACTGTTTAATTTATAACTCATCCACACATTAGAGGATTAATCTTGCGACATTTTCTATCAATGGAGACATGCACGCATGTTAACCTTGACAATCGTGAATAGAATCTGAAAAGAATAATAATTCAAATGAATAAAAAACTCAACTGTCCCTCTCCGTTTTCATCCCTAACATGCTACTCCCTATTCACATGTTGATATGATATTTATTAAAGCCGGAATATGAGGCTGTTGTGGTGTTTCCACGCCTTCAAATTGACTAATCTTATTCCCTAATCTAATTCCTTATCTTGTAATCTTCTAATTCACTTTATGCATATAAAATTAATTTTTTTTATTGTTATCATTATTACTCTATTATAAAAACTGTAATACTCACACTTTCGATTCACATCCTTAAATTTTATTATCATGCCTACGTTACTTTCAGCATGTATTACCGGTATAGGATTTTTAACATTATTATTATTATTATTAATTATTATTATTATTATTATTATTAGTATTAATTATTAATTTTATTATTATTATATAATAGTTATTATTTTATTATTATTATATTATTATTTTATTAATATTTATTATTATTATTATTTTTATCCTAATTAATATTATTACTGTAATCAGTATTTGATTATTTCTAGTAGTGAGTAGTAGTAAGTATTTTCTTCTTCTTCTTCTCTTCTTCTTCTTCTCTTCTTCTTCTTTCTTCTTTCTTCTTCTTCTTCTTCTTCTCTTCTTCTTTCTTTCTTCTTCTCTTCTTCTTCTTCTTCTTCTTCTTCTTCTTCTTCTTCTACTTCTTTTACTTCTTCTCTTATATTATTATTTATTATTATTATTATTATTATTATTATTATTTATTATTATATTATTATTATTATATTATTATTATTTTTATTATTATTCCATAAGTATTATTATTATTATATTATTATTATTATATTATTATTATTATTATTATTATTATTATTATTATTATTATTATTATTATTATTATTATTATTATTATTATTATTATTATTATTATTTATTATTATTCTTTTTTTTTTTTTTTTTTTTTTTTTTTTTTTTTTTTTTTTTTTTTTTTTTTATTATTATTTTTATTATGTATTATTTTTTTTTTTTTCAAGCCTCCTGAAAGTATTTCTTTCAACAAAGCAATTTTTATTTTAAAATTATTCCTAGTATAAAAAAAAACTATTGATTTTAGTATAGTAACAAGCTTTCGTCCGTACCTTTCGAACATTTTCAAGGAATAAATTTTATTTTTAAAATTTTAACAATTTTGATAAATAAATTTCTTGTAAAAAAATAACAAAAATAATAAATAAAATTAATAAATTTAAAGTTAGAAAAGTTAACTTACATTGACTTTTGTCATTTAAAGATGTTTAAAAAAATTGGACATTTCGTTATATTTTATGTTTATCATTGGTTTATGTTTCCTTAAGAGCAACGATTCCCCTAGTCGCAATTCATAAAAATCATTTTTTCTTGTTATGATGGAGAAGCCCTCTTTTATGCTGTTATTGGGATTTTTGTGGTGTTCTTCTTTAAAATGTTGAAATATTTTGCTCGGGTTATACTTGTGTTGCGACAATTTCGCATGTTTGAGCGTATTCGTTGTGTATCCGATATAAGAGGCGTTACATCCACTTTCAGAACATGAAATCGGTACACACGTTCACTACTCCCACCTATCCGAAAGCGCTTAAACGTAGACACTAGTTCAGTTTACGATCTTAATATAAGCTTCTTCCCGTCTTTTGCTTTAATATGCTCTTTTAAAATTAATTTTAATTTGTTCTCTTCATCTTTTTTCTGACTGATATTTTCAGTTTTATAATATAATACGAGCTTGTCGTTTTCGTTTTCATTCATGGTATTGGTAAGTAAATTATTTAAAGTGTTCTTTATAGTTTTTTCTATAATATACTGGGGGAAGTTATTGTTTATTAGATTCTGTGTTATTCTTTTAATTTCTTTATCAAAAAGGGTCCAATCAGACGATATCTTAAATGCTCGATGAACTAAAGTCTTTATGGTAGCAATTTTGTAATTTAGAGGAGTGAAAGAGTCGAAATTCAAGTATGTTCCTTTATCTGTAGATTTAACGTAGACGCTTCTATCAATTTTTCCATCCTCTTTAATTTTAATATTAACATCTAAGAAATTAATGTAGTTATTTTTTGTTCTTTCAAAAGTAAATTTTAAACCACTGAGATCTTCTATTTTGGATTTGAACTCTTGAATATGTTCTGGATCGTTAAATATTACAAAGGTGTCGTCTACGTATCGAATGTAAAAGAAAGGATTGAATGGGGCGTTTTCATTAAAAATTTTGTTTTCTACTGATGACATGTAGAAATCTGCGAAAGTTGGTCCTAAAGGTGATCCCATAGATACGCCATTTTTTTGAATATATGTTTTACCATTGAAGTTGAAAGGTGTTTTCGTGGTACATATATAAAGTAACCTTCTCAGAATGTCTTCTTCTATGGACGGCGGTGGTTTTATGTCATGATGATAAACATTTTCTAATATTATGTTAATAGTTTCAGATATAGGAACATTCGTGAAAAGACTTTCAACATCCAGAGATATAATTTTGTTAACATCGAAAGAATTAATGTTGTTTAGTTTTTCCAAAAATTCATCTGTTGATTTAACTATAAATTTTTCGTTAAGATATGGTCTAATTAGGTTGTTTATGTATTTTGAGATATCATGAGTCACGGTACCCGTCATACTTACTATAGGCCTTAAGGGTGGGTCCTCAGTGTTCTTGTGAACCTTTGGTAGGCCATAGAGATGTCCATTGTTGTATGATCCAATTCTTCTTATTTTGTGTTTAATGTTAATGTCCGTGATCTTGCTAGCAAGGCTATTAATGGTCTTTTTAACTTCTTCCGTTTGACTTTTTAAGCATGGGGTGAATTTTGTTTTATCACTAATGATGGTGTTTAGCTTTTTAATGTAATCTTCTTTATTCATGACTACTACCCCGCCTCCTTTATCAGGTCTTTGTATAACTATGTCATTGTTATGTTTAAGGGATTTAATAGCATCTTTTAATTCGTTGTTTAAAGGATCTTTAAAAGCTTCTTTAGGGAAATGTAATCCAAAGTTTTTCAATTTAGTTTTAAAATCGTCTTCATTGCTAATTTTTAATTCCTCTTTCCTTGCAAAGTTTTTTATGTTCGTGTAAAGTTTTTCAACCTCAATTTGTTTATTAATTAAGTTACCCTTTTTCTTTATACCTAAGTTTAACCCCAGTTCTAATAACTCATTTTCCTTTTCGTTTAGTGTATAGGTAGATATGTTTAAGATTTTCGAATTATTAGACTTGAAGAGAATGTCTTCTCCATAAAGATTTGATAATTTCTTATTATGTACAAGGCGTATTTCACACTCATATTGCCTAATATTTCTCTGAAGGTAACATAAAGCAGAATAAAATTTAAATTTTGAAATGGTCTTGTGAAGCTCTAAAACTAGAGATAATGATTCTACCTATAATTAACGAAAGAATCATATATAAATTAATTTTTAAAAGAAGAGAATATATTAAAGCAAAAGACGGGAAGAAGCTTATATTAAGATCCTACTATAAGCCATTGAAACTGAACTCGTGCTTCTCTACTCGTGAAGCGCTTTCGGATGGTGAGAGTAGTAACGTTGTGTACCGATTTCAATGTTCTGAAAGTGGATGTAACGCCGCTTATATCGGATACAACAACGAATACCCTCAAACCAGAGAAATGTCGCAACATAAGTATAACCCAAGCAAAATATTTCAACATTTTAAAGAAAACACAAAAAATCCCGATAACAGCATAAAAAAGGGCTTCTCCATCATAACAAGAAAAAATGTATTTTTAATTGAATTGGAGACTGATGGAATCGTTGCTCTTAAGGGAAACATTAAACCAATGATTAAACATAAAATATTAACGAAATGTCCAAATTTTTAAAACATCTTTAAATAACAAAAACTTCAATGTAAGATAAGTTTTCTAACTTTTAAATTATTAATTTTATTATTATTTTTGTTATTAGTTTACACGAAAGTTTTATTTTAATCAACATTGTTACCACAAATATTAGAATAA
>JABUQX010006807.1:0-10000 GCA_015478945.1 Trachelipus rathkii
ATACCAATGCAAACCATTATTACTAACAAATAATAATATAAGTATACATAATATATATATATATTAAAATATTATATATATATATATAAATATATATATATCATATATATATATTATAATAATATATATATATCTTATATATATTTATGACAATTAAACCTCAATTACTCTAAGATTGATAAGCCCAAAACAACTCAAGAACTTGAGAATAAACTCAGCCGATGGCATCCCTACCATTGGTAAATGTCTAAAACATTATTACGCCGTCCATTTTATGTCAATTAAAGTAAAACACATGAATATGTAATTATTTTTTTTAATTATGAACTTCAAATATAGGTCATGAATTTCTTTATTTATTTTATAGTATTTAGTTTTATTTATAATAAGCTAAAATTAAAATTACTTAGATCAACAATGTTAATAGAGGACTTTGTCTTCCTATATATATAATATAAATAATAATAATTATTATATATAAATCTATATCATATAGTATCTATATTATATAATAATTATATATATATTACTATTATTATATAAATATATTATATAGTAATAACTAATATACAAATATATTATATACTTTATATATATATATATATAATACTATATATATTTAATAGATATTTAAATAATATATATATATATATATATATATATTATATATATATATACTATAATATATATAATTAAAGACAAAAAGCTAAGAATGTGTGTGACCAGTGAGATAAAATTATATAACCATTATAGATATATATATAATTATATATATATATAAATATATTGTATATATAGTATATAATTTATATATAATTTATAATACATATCATATATATTATATATTATATATATATATACTAAAGTATATAATATAATATTTTATATATATATTATATATATATATATATATTACTATATATATTATATTAATATATTTATTATAATATATATATATATATATATATATATATATATTATATATAATACTATATATTATATGCCAAGCCTTCTAGAAGAGCCCACAATCCATATCTCAAAAACTACTACAGCTACCGAAAAAAAATACATCGCTGGAATCCTGGCAAAATTTACCAAGGAAACTGTAAAAAAAAAAAAATAAAAAAAAAAAATAAAAAAAAAACAAAAAGATCATATCTCGAAACTACAAAAGCTAAACAACATTGAAATACCTATTTTTTTTCCTTTAAAAATTTTAGTTCGGAAAAATGTAAAAAAAAAAAAATAGATAAAAAAGATAAACATAAAGAATAAATGTTTTTTGGGGGGGTAGCTGGGACATAGTACTATTATATATTATTTATTGTAAGGTATTACAATTTCCCCATTTAGGGGGCTGAGCCGACGGGAACACAGGGGGGACGTTTTCCATACCCCGTTAAGGGGAGGCGGAGGAACCCCCGCGACACCCACAATACCAAAGAGCGGGGGTTCCGGAGACCCCTCCCCCGGAGGGGTGAATTAGTCCTACCCCGTAGTTCCCCGAAGGCCGAAGGACCGGACTCCTGCCATCGTTGCGTATTTTACCATTGGTATTATCTTAGTTAAAAAAAAAAGCAAATTTAATACGAACAAGGTCTAATTTATTTACGAGTTAACCAAATAACAAAGTCTCTAAAAGTTAAGCCCTCTAACATATTACTATTAATTATTAACAATAATTTTTTTTTATTTTTTATTTTTTTACATTTTCCTATCCAAAAATTTTTACGAGATTCAAACAATGTATCCTTTTCGCTTGTAGCTATTGTTTTTTTGAATATAATTTTTTTATTTATTTTTGTTTTTTTTTTAACATTTTTCCCACTAAGAATTTAGACCAGCATCAAAGCAATGTATTCCTTTTCCTGGTAGCTGTTGTCAGTTTTGCAGATATGCATTGTGCTCTTCTTAGATGCTTGACCTTTATAATTATATAATACTATATAGTTAATTATAGATATATACTATATATATTATATATATATATATTATATTATACTATATATAATGTTAATATTAATATTATAATATTATATCATAATATTATATATAATATAATGATTATATATATTATAAATATATATATGTATATTAATATAATATATATTATATATATATATCATAATTATTATATATAATATATAATATATATAATATATACTATTTATATATAATTTTAAATATAATATATCATTAAACATGATAATAACTTTGATGTATATGTAAAAGCTGGCAGCACGGGTATCTCTCTCTCTCTCTCTCTCTCTCTCTCTCTCTCTCTCTCTCTCTTCTACTCTCTCATCTCTCTCGATCTCTCTCTATATATTATTATATTTTGTAAAGATATTCTTAGCTTTTTCAATACACTTCTTGATAGATACTTTTTGTTACCAACAACAAACTTTCAATTAGTCTGCTCCATCTCAAAATGTAAACCAAACGAATATATTCGAATTCACATTAATGGCCAACTATCTCAACTTGAAAATATCCATGTCAAATTGCTCACTGTACACAGCAATTCGATGGTTACAAGTATCGAATTATATTATGAGAAAAAAAAATGGATAACCAGTATCGAGGTACAATATTGAATAATTTAGTACAAAAAGAAAATATTATTCGTACCTGCTCTCCCACAGAGCCAGGAAATAGCCAAACGAAAACAAGCAAAAATGAAAGTGTAAAAATAAAATTTTTCACACACAAAAAGGAAAATTGAACAAAACCGCATTATTCATCAAATTCAGACAACTTTTGTTTCGTAAGGGGATATAATAACACATCAACATATATAACAAAGATAGACAATTGATTTAATCGGACAAGTGAGAATTCGTTAACGACCAATCAGCCGTAGCATGTCCCGGCCCTACGGCAGGTTGTGTATCTCCTGAAGACTGTCCCAGATACGTTAAGTAAGCTTAGGAGTCTACTATACTATAATACAAATATATTATTTAATATATATATATAATAATATTATATAATCATATATTACTATATATATATATATTAACTAGATAATTTAGATTATACTATATATATATCTATATAGTATTTTATACATATATTATTATAATATATATATAAGATATACTAATTATATTTATTAATAATATATATATAATTATAATATATTAAATATATAAGTCTACTATAGTATCTATACTATATTATATAATATCTTTAGATATAATTAATATATAAATATTATAAAATATATATATCATCTATTATATAATAATATAATATATAATATATATTATATATATTAGTATATTTATATATAATATTATATAATATATATCATATAATATATATTAATGAATAGTATATATAAATATATATACAATCTTATATTATATCATAATATTATCATTATATATATATATAAAATATATATGATCATATATATAAATACTATATTATATAGTATATATATATATATATATATATATACTATATAATAATATCGTATACTATATATCAAGTTGGCGCGCCCAAATTTTAAACTTTGGCGGCAAAACGCAAACAGCGCCAAAGTGGAAAAAACTTTTAATTTCTTCAAGTCGTAAAAATCGCAATGCGCAATATTTTTTTAAAAAATAAAAATTAGTCGGCAAAGCGCCAAATGCCACATGTTCGCCAATCATATTTTTTAAGAAAGCACAATATTAGAGCCCGCAAAAAAAAGAATAAATCAAAATAAAGCGCAAATATTTAAAGATGTGAATTATTTATAAATTTTAATTGCAAATGCTAATTAAATATTATAAAACTTCTGACATGACTGGCACGTTTTCGATTCTTTATTTCAATCTACACTATGACGTATTGTTGCAGACTGCCATATTCTGACATCTGAATAGATTCATTCTCCCTTTCTAATGAATAAATTTTTTAAAATTCTGCCTGGATTCCGCCATGCGCTGCCCTCTTTGGTCTTGAAATCCACAAGACTTGTACTTAAAAACTCTCTTCCCACGCCGCTGAGCTGGGTAATAGGAGTTTATATTGACTCAAAAAGTCCACCCAGAACCTGGTATTCACAAGGAAATCAACAGGAATTCCTTACTGACGAGGGGTACTGCTGGCTAGAACATTTCTTGCAGCCAGCATATCCAAATATGTCCAGTTCTTCCATCCAGATGCGTGTTTTTTCTCGCATCATATGTTGCTATCCCTTTCCAAAAATATTTAGAAATGGTAGCAAGAACTCAAATCTTTTTAAGTTCATTTGAGACATTATTGTCATGTGTATTACTGAATATAATGTGCCAATTGTAACCTATAGTTAGTAATAATACTAATTACTTAATATATATATATAATATTAATAATTATATTAATATATATATAATAATATATAATATAAACTAAATATATATTATTGACTAAATATATATATACTATATATACATTATATAATATTTGAAAGTAACTACTTAATGAGTGTATATACCTTACTATTTATTAAAGTAAAAATAACAACCAACTTGCAATTCCCTTAAAAAGCGCAATCAAACAAGGAAACGACATACTTCCATTTCGCCGATCGAGGTCTCATGTAAAGTAGATGAAAGCCTTGCCAGCTAATAGAATGTATTATAGTTTAAAAGGTCTTTGCAATACGTATACTAGTTGAATGTCAAAATTAAGAATTTCATATAGCCATAATCCAAGCCGCAGATTTTACTATTTATATAGCTATATATACTATATTATATATATATATATATATATTTATAGTAGTAATATATATAAATATATAAATATAGTAGTATATACTAAATATAATACTATATGTCACCTCCAGAAGAGGCACACATGCACGATAACAAAAAAAAACACATAAGCAGTAAAGGGAAAAGAAATAACATATTTCATATAAATCAGAGACTATTTTATACCATGGAATTTTTAAAAAAATTTTAAACATAAAATAACGCTCTTGACCAATATTTATAAATAGTTACAAATGTTAGCCAAACAAAACCTTGAATAATAATTAACCGGTTTTCTGAAGATTATTCATCATTCAATGGAAACTCCGCTACTCGTGGGTTGAGCATGCAGCATATAGTTTGCAAAAAGTTGAATTTCTTTCCTTGCTTAACTACAAGCAAATCCCACGGTAAACAAGACTATTACGGCAAGAGCGGTCTTCCTCGGCCTACCGGAGGCGACGGGGGAACTTCTCCCCCCCCTATTCCTCCGTCGCTCGAACCCTAAAAGATATAAAAAAGAAAAAAACTAAAATTTTTTCTTTTTAACTACGTAAAACTTAATAATATACTTATTTGGGCAAAACTATTTGCTCGGGATGGTAATGTACTGGATTCATAGGTTCATTCACACCGCAAGCTTGCAGCGATCTAAAAAATTATAATAGTATTAAGACTGTGTATTAAAATATTAGATGAAATAATTTTTTTTTTTTAAGTTTCATCGATAGAATTGCTTAAAGTCCCAATCAAAAATCGTTATTTTTTTTCTCCTGTAGTCTGTTACTATATTTTTAGTTACTGCCTCGAGTGCTTTTCTGCGAGGAACTGGACTCTAATATAATAATATAGTATATATATAATATTATATATAAATTATATTATAGTATATATATAAGTTAATATTATATATAATTATATAATAAATATATGACAATATCTATCTATATATTACAGTATTATATATTATATAAGTATATATTATTATAATATATAATAGACCAACATTGTTACTTTAACGCCCACACAGGAACGGGTGAGCTCGATCAAAAAAAAACATTTTTCCACATCACAAGCTCAGACAATAAATAAAATGTTCTTTGAGATGAGAAATTGAAATTTTTTTTATTTTTTTCTTTTTTTTTTTTTTAAACCTTGTTTTTTTGAGCGAAATTTATATATATTATATTGAAAAGTATTACACGGCAAATGTCAGGGGTGCTCGAAGCCGAGCGGCGGATACAACCCAGGGGCGGGACAGTTTTCGCATATTACCCCGCTAGGGAGAGCGGAGGAACTCCCGCGACACCAAAATAATACCAAAAGAGCGGGGGGTTCCGGAGACCCCTCCCCGGAGGGGGCGAAAAATCATGCTACCCGTAGCTTCCCCGGAAGGCCGAAGACCCGCAACTACCTGCATCAGTTGCCCGTATATACCGTTTGGCGTATTCTTTAAACTACCTTTTCCTATACTCCTGAAAATATGTACCCAGATCAAAAGAATGTATTCCATTTATCGCTGCTAGCTATTGTAGTTTTTTGAGATAATGATTGTTCTTTTTTTTTTTTTTTTGTTTTTTTTTTTCTTTTTTTTTTTTACCATTTCGAAATGAAAAACCGCTTTATTTAATGTATCATAGAGCGCTACCTGTGAGAAATTTTTTTTTGATCCTGAGCTCCCTTCCGTAGTTGGCGTTTAAAAAGTACACTTTTACCGAGGTATATAATATATACACTTAACTTACTATATACTACTTAGATATATATAATATACTATATATAATTATAACATAACTGCTTAAATAGTACTTAATAATATAAATTATATTATAATATATACATACTTATATATTTATAAATCTATTTATTACAAACATACTATATATAAGTATATATTATACATATTATATCAATTATATATTATATATATACTTATCATAATTATAATTATATAATATAGGTATATATATCCAACTATAACTTTATATATATATAATATTATATATATATAATATCAATAGTATATACTATATAGTATATAAGTATATATATATATATAGTATATTATATATACTATAATATACTTATTATATAATAATTATATATATAATATAATCTACCAAGGACGATGCTTAAAGTTGTTGCCAAATTAATAAAAATTAATCAAAGAAAACTCACCATTACAATGGGCCACTTTCAGACTCCATATCCAGTCCAACTACCCTTCAGTGAAATAATATGTGGACGAGTTAAGTAATTCGATAAATAATTACACTTCTATTTCTCGAGTTATCCTAGGTCCTTGGCCAGCTTGGTAACCTTCTATCTCATCTTAACCGTAACGTACCACTCGAGTTTGAATGTGGGGGGAATGTCCAAGGCTTGTTTGTCATCTCCGAACACCTGCACTACACTTCTTTTATTATCCCTATTACAAAGGCACTATTCCTCTTTCCCTTTAGTCCTTTACATGCTCAATTGAGGACAATTCGTGCAACTTGTAACACGTCTCGAAAATCTCAAATCTCCTCACTTCGATGTTCTATGGTTCAAAATCTTTTTTCCTTCTACTACAATAATCCTGTGCTTCTGCTACTTTTTTCTTAACAGAATAGATTTTCATTAATTTTTTTTGAATATCTTACTACTTCTCACGAAACACTGTCATATCTATCATACCAAATACTGAGTATCTTCTATTTAGGGATTTCAATGTACTGACATACCCGAAATGGTGGGGTCCTCTCATAACTGATTCAGGAGGGAGGAGGCCTAATTTCAAATATATATATATAGATAAGCAACTAATTTGGGAGCCTAACACACATTTTTCGGTAGTCATATAATATTAGAACCACAAAGCCTATGTTCACACTAGTCCTCTCTATAATACACCATTTTCGCTCCTATTTTGTAATCTGACTACAAACCTTATATCTCTTATTTAATACCTTCCTCCTCTACCATTTGTCCATCTACCCTATCTGTATTATCTGGTACTTTAATCGTGCAGATTGCGGGAGGGGGGGAAGCTTCTACGAATATATATATAGGAGTGACTTTCTTAATAATTCTGAGGAGCTATCAGCTTCTGCAAATAAGGTGTGATTTTCCTTCCCCCTCTGCTAATTGTTGATCGCATGAGCAGGTTTTCATTCCTGCTTTCGATTAATATTTCTTTCCTCAAATCTATGATTGACTTAAGGCTTGCACTTTGGCCATTTCAGGCAAAGACGGTGCGGTATCGGGATTGGAAAAATTCTTCGTTCTCCTATCACTCGCTATTTTCATTAGAAATTGTTGCAGGGATACTCTTACGACGAGCTAAAGCGGAGTTCATCCATATAAAGGAAGATGTCGCTGACCTCCATAGGTTCTTCGCTACTGACAAATCTTTCTGTCCTTTTGCATTTTGTTTTTGACCTTTTGCCAATCTGCCTTTCCCTCAATATATATAGATATGATGGTTGTTTTGTTAAACTCAACTGAAAAAGTCCAATCTCTTTGTCCTCCCTATTTTCCTCTAACTCAACCCGGCACGATTCTGGGGCACTCCTCTTCCTCCTCCTTCTCCTCTTCGGTGTCCTATGACTTTGCCTGTGATTACATTTGATCAGGTTTCAGGGCTCCTGAATCTATGACACGCTAGGAAAGGCTGGTGGCCGGATGATTCCCTTCCCCGAGTTTTGAGGGAAGCTTGCTTCATGCTGGTCCCACCCTTCGTGTCAAATATATTCTCTATATTCAATACTAGTACTTCGCCCTCAGTGTTGGAAGAGCGCAAATGTCAACCTATTTCGAAGAAAGGTAGCAGCTCAGATCTTTTAACTACTTGGCACTAAAAATAGCTTTCAATTGTATTATTTAAGATCTTTGACCCTTCTCAACCCATTTCTTAGATCATCTGGAATCTTAATTATATATATATAGATCAACCAGCAATGGCTTTCGGTGCTGAGTCTTACTGGCGATATCATTCCTATTACCATTTATGGATAATTTACGGCCGCTTAGGAACTACAGGAGCCTTGTTTGGTGGTGCTTTCGACATATCAAAAGCATTTGACAAGGTATGGCAGGCGTCACTACTTTCAAGCTCCCCTCCTTTGGGTTCCTCCTTCTTTGTGCTTACTTAGGTATAGCTTTCTTTCAAATCGTTCAAAATCGGCTATTGTTGATGGGACAATTTCTTCTTTTCTGTAAATAGTGATGTTCTCAGGGTTCTGTCTTATCTCCTGCTTTTCATTAAGGATCTTCAACACCGCTGCACATCTAACTCTATCACTCATATGCTGATGACTCCATTCATTATTCAACTCATTTCAAATCTGCTCCTCTTTTACTTCTAGAATTGCCTTCGTCTTAATCTTTCCAATTTTATTCTCGCTGCAATCTTGGATGGAATTTAAACCATGTGAAATTCAATTCTTTTAAAAACCCAACTTCAAACACACGATCTGTTCCTCCTTCCATCTTACCTGTACATACACAATGACACCTTTTCTTAGAACTTCAATATACACTCTTGTCTTAACCAATACACAAAAAAATGTTCTTGGAAACCTAACATATAACGGTTGCTGGGCGGGGCCATAAAGAAACTGGGAAGTTCTGTTTACGACTGAAGAAGAACTTTTTTTCTCTCTCAGTTAGTTACTCCAAACACACTTGATCTGTTCCTCATTTCATCTAATACATTACATACTGACATCTTTTTTTTTTTGGGGGGGACTTCAACACACGGGCTTTTTTGGATGGGGTAGAGGTCAAGGTCAAGGCTTATAAACTGTTGTGAACTTTCAGATATATAATATCCTCTATCTTTGCTGCCGGATGTTGATAATAGAGAGATATATATACCTTTTTCTATAGGTGCGCAGCGGCAAGTGCTCGAATGAACTTACCACTCGCGTAACACCACCTTTAGAAGCGACGCTCAGATAGAGATAGATATAGATATATATGGGTACCATGAGGTTTGTGCTAACATTAGTAACTCCAAGCTTGTTTGAGTTGTGGTGCTTCTTTTTTTCCATTCAAACCTCTGTTCTGTGGAATTTCTCTTTCATCTTCTATGTTTCTGTGGAATTTAATTCTTCTCACTTTAACAGCCTGCGTACCTGTGCTCATCTGCCGAATTTTGCGTTAAGATGGTGTACCTCTTGAGGCGTCTAACACACCCTCCTTGAATAGGGCTCTGCCGTGAGTGGAAGGTGGCACCTTGTAAAGCAAAAACTAGTCCCTTTCTAAATTGAGGCTCTACTTTTCTC
>JABUQX010006807.1:15000-27500 GCA_015478945.1 Trachelipus rathkii
CTGATTTTAGGTCAGTAAACTATTACACTTTACTATTGTATTTACACAAGAACTTATTTTTTTATGTTATGTTTGGATAAAACTTTATGTTTTGTTTTGTTTTGTCTGTTTGTTTCATATTATTGTGTTGTTGTTTTTGTCAGGCTAGATTATATGGGACTTTCAAACTGATATGGTTCGCTCGTATGTTGTATTCTTGGTTTACTTTCTTCCTGATTGATTGAAAGATATAATTCTTTGGAGCCTGTTATACACACCCTTGAGTTTTTTCAGTAGGACATTTTTCGGCTGTGTTGGTACGCATGAAGATCCACCACCACTTTAAAGCCTCGTTGGTTGATATATTATACGAGGACCTTCGTTTTCCAAAGATCGACTTCATTTATATTTATTCGTAAACTAATGGACCCATACATTGCTTGTATTCCAGCCGGTGGTGCAAATAATAGACGGCCTATTATTTTCTGTTGAAGAATTCATCAAGATTATTGATATCACAGGAAGCATGGGTTAATCTAAGTGTGTGTCATATAAGATGCAAATCGACTCGTAGCGGTGAAATATCTAGCTGTTGGACATAGTGAAAGGTCTAATAGAATAGATTGTTTTTTCTCGTTTGTGTGACAATATTAAAAGCTCTTTGATGTAAACGCAATAATAAGGGCAGCATCGATAATGTCTCGCTTCGGCGTACATGTATAGCGTTCCCAGTTCGAACATATGAAAATATTAAAAGCTTTGATTAAAATGAAAAACGAATTAACATGACATCTTGATGACGTCGACATACTTGAGGACTTAATCATATAGCCTGAGATACAATAATAAAGGTATTTTGCGCTGAAACATGTGGTTTAAACGTATAAGCGGTATAGCAGGATATGCTTAATAACTAGCAATAGGATAAGTTTTCTGTTTCTCTGGTTATGAGAGAATGAGTGCTGTTTAACCAAAATATGCAGAAGAATGATTTAGTGTTGCGAATGCATTTATACTTACATCCCTTCAAAGGGTGTTGATTCTCTGGAGAGAGATATATAGAATTTGCTCATTTATGCAGAATCCTATGTCCTCTGTTTAGATGAATAATTATATTATAAACATAAAATATTCTGTTTTTATATATTTATATAACGCTCTTTCATTGAAATTATTATATTATAAAATGAAACTTGTTTTGATTTTCCGCCTATGTTCGCTTTATTGGTTAAGTTGTTAATGTTAGCTGTTTATTCGTCTGGCTGTTGTGTTTTAAGTATGTTATGTTCATGTTTAGCTTTACAAAGAGGATAAAACTTTATTATGTTTGCATTTATCCGTTAGGTATTTATGATAGTAGGTAACAGGTTATGGTAATTTGTTTAAATATTACTAGTGTTAATGTTTAAAAAAAAGCTTTCTGCATTAGCTTATATTCGTTGGTCAGTATGATAGTTAGACAAGGTTATGATAAATTTTTGTTAAATATTACCTGTTAATGTAAAATTAACATTGATATGTTTAGAAATATGCTTGACAAGTGTGATAGGGAGTTTGGGAGGAGTGGTAGAGGGGAGGGAATGGTGATTTGATTTACTGATTTACTGCTTTAGATGGTGTAAAAACGAAATAAAATTTTTTAAGTTATAACATAAAAAGAAAAATGTTTATATAGAGATAATATATTTTTAAAATAAAATAAACATAAATGAAAGTTTTTGTGTTATGTTATACAAAATATGACTTGAATCAATAGATCAATAGATCATGGGTGGGGTGGGGAGGGTGGGGTGGGTTGTTTGATTTACTGCTTTAGGGTATGTAAAAAGGTAAATTTTTTACGTTATAAACATAAAAAGAATAAAAATTTTAATAAAAAAATACATTTTTAAAATAAATAAAAGTTTTGTGTTGTTATACAAAATTTGACTTGAATCAATAGATCAATAGATCCCGGGTGGGGTGGGGTGGGATGGTTTGACTTACTGATTTACTGCTTTAGGGTGTGTAAAAACGCTAATTCTTTAAGTTATAAACAGAAAGAATAAAAGTTTTGTGTTATGTTATACAAAATATAAGTTGAATCAATAGATGGATGGGCAGGAGGGTGCTGGGGAGGGTGGTTTGATTTACTGCTTTAGGGTATGTAAAACAAAAACAAATTTGTTAAAAATATAAAACTTCACTCATAAAGCTAAAAAATATAAATTATAAAAGAAAACAGAACACGTTTGCGTGCTCGCGAAGGTTTCGCGCCGGATCGTGCCTGCGGGCGCGCGCGCTCGCAAACCGGTTTCGTGCCGGGGCGGGCAGGCAAGCGGGACACTCCTCGCCGGGGTCCTCAAACACCCAAACCATCATATTCGAGATCTACGTATCCGATAACACCAACTTTGTATTGTTTACTACCTCAGCACCGCATCGGCTCCAGCACCGGTGCCGTTGCCAAACTCCAACTCATCAGGTTCAGGCTCCTTTCTCCTTCTTCTATGGACTATCCTAATTTCAGCCTTCCTATTCTATACAATCTGTGCTTTTCTTCGGAGGACCCCCCTCGAGGGGGTTCCCTGACACACCCTTTACGAACTTATAACCCTCATATTCGAGATCTACGGGTTCGATAACATATATAAGGATACAAATATTGTATTATTATACAAATATTTACTAACTCGGCACCGCACTGGCTCCACCACCGGTGCTAGAGCCGGATCTGACTCGGACACTGAAACCTACTTACTCCTTCCTCCTCTATACCAGTGGTCTCCAAAGTGGGGTACGCGTACCCCGGGGAAGTACGCCAAAGGATACTTGGGGTACGCCAAGAAAGTAAATAGTAAATAATAAAGACAAAATAAACCCAAAACTACATCCATACAACACACACAGCATATATATATATTAATATTTATATATATATATATATAATATATATATATATATATATTATATATATATATATATATATATATATATATAATATTATATATATATATATACTACTCGTCAAAAATTAACCGCAGCCACAAAGGTACGTGGCCGAGGGAAGGGTATGAAAGGTTGAAGAACGCGAAAGACACTTTAATTGACAATGCAATAACATGGTGGATTCCTCCCTAGAACCGTAGGTTGATAGAAGTGTGAGGCCAAGGTGCAGCCAAGGGGTCTCGCAGTAGGGTTTCGGAGGTTGGGCGCTGCAAACAAACCACCAATGTTGGTAAGCGTACGGCGACGCTGGCCGCGGGGGTGTTGGTCTGTATCAATTACCGTGTTTGGAGTCTCCTCTGGCACGGATGACTGCCTGACACCGTCCCGGCATGCTGCTCTCGATGAGTGGGCAAATGTCCTGGACAGTGATTTGATCCTGCTTAGTGGCAGCTGCCTGTTTTCAAGGTTTCCGGGAAAGGTCCGTGGAAGGGGGTTGATGATGTCGGATCCGAGCGTTTCAGGATATCCACAATGTTCGATTGAAGTTTGAGGTCCGGACTAATAATGCTGGCAGCGTTCCAACGTCTGTAATTTGAACCGTCCTAAGGTGTCGTTCACCATTCCTTGCATTGTCTGCAGTAGGATGAAAGAGCACCGATGGTCCAGGGGGCATATAGCAGCGACATATGGTTCGACGGATGTCTGGCGATTACCTTACGGCTGTAAGAGTGCCCTCACATTGAAATGTAAGGCGTTAAAAAGAGTGTTCCCGACTCATAACCGACCACCTAACAAAACGGCGGAAGCCTGCAGAACATTGCATTGCGAGAACCTCTCCGTCGGTCGTCGTATACCTCTATACGTTGTTCGAGGCGTACAGAGACACTCTCGACTCGTCCGTAAAAGAGCACCTTACCCCAATCATCCCCGTTCCAATGGATGTGTTTTCGGCAAATGCAGTCGCGAACTTTCGAATGTTCCTTGGTGCACGATGGATCCTATGGCAGGCTCGGGGCCGGTAATTATGTTCGCAGACGTCGAACGCACTGTATTGTCACTACGCTGGTGCCGTTGTAACCTCGCCAGCTATATCTGCGATGTCGTGCCGTTGTGTGGAGGCTCTCGTAAGTGCACGCAGACGTAATAAAATTCGGTCTTCCACGGGTGGCCGTAGCCCCTGGCCTAAATTGTCCTCAGCCGCGAACAATGTTTCAGGGTTTCCCTGATATCGTTTGGACCCACCGTGAATCGTTGTGTGCGCTACATCGAACCGTCGAGCCAAGTGCCTGATACCGCGTGGTCCTTCGGCGTGGAATGTGTTGTTATCTGGATGCACTGATCTCTGACAGGTGACGCACTATGCCTCTTCGCATTCTATCGGCGTCGCTTCGTAGCGTGAATGATCACTCGCTCGATTATACCCCCGACATAACCTACCCCAACCTCTCCCAGGTCTAGTTACGTGGTTTATGTTTTCCTAAATTTATTCGCCGTGACGGCAAATACTGTAGCGAATTCTCTGCGGGGTTGTTACATATTTACACTGATGCTGTCGTCCTGTGTTGGTGTGGGGTTACATGTTGTTAGGGGCCTTCCCGTCCCTGCAAGTGAAATTTACCCTAGTGGTGCGTTATTTTTGAAGAGTAGTATATATATATATAATATATATATATAATATATATATATATATATATATATATATATATATATATATATATATATAGGCCCTATATTATAGGCCTGGATAGGGGGTACAGCTTATAAAATCTTTCGTTTTAGGGGTACGCGATCAAAAAAGTTTGAAGACCACTGCTCTATACCATCTCCAAATTTCAGCCTTCTACGGTCATTTCTTATTTTTAGGTGCAAGCACCTCCTCCGGGGGTGCATGGCCACGTAACTTCTTCTACGACGAGGTTACGTCATAGGAAAGGGGTATACCAAATTTGAAGGGGATACTATGTCTTTATCACTCCCAAATGGGGGTGTCTGAGGACTTTTTGGACCGAGTTGGTAGCTCAACTTGCTACCAAACTACTCATACGCCAGCTTGATGAAAAATATCCTACAAGACCAAAGCGATTTTACGCCACAATCACAGCTGCCCCCACGCCTCCGCATGCTGATCCACCTACACAACCTCATCCCAGCAGAACTCCTCTCCCAAATCCCAGCGAAACTTCAGCCAGCTACTGTATCTGTCTGCCTGTATTGTTCACGACCGACCGACTCTAATTGAACAAAACAACCTTGACCAAATTCTTTCGTCCAAAAGCCATTAAGCAACCCATCGAAGTAACTTAACCTTCAACAAACCACAGCAACTCGAAACTGAGCTAGTGCTCTAACTCAGAACTTGGAAAACACTTCTTTTCACCAGACACACTGTAAATGCTACCCAAATGGGTTCTCCTAAACTTATGGCAAGAGGACTGACTGTCTCATTGTCACATTATTGAGCTTCACTCTTTATTTAAATTCCTGAAAAAGCTTTTAAAGTCACAACAAAACATATATTCGCCAAAGCTAAGATTAATTCAGTTAAAATACAGCGTCCGAATTTCCTAAACAAAAACACAGTAAAGCCTAGACGTAAAATGTAACTCAGAAGAGACCTTGCCAATACAGTCTATTCAGGAGAACAAAAGCAGCGACTTTAATAGATTGTACCTAAACAATCGCAGCTGTCGGACAACCCACCAATCAACCCTCTAATAGTTTGCAGGATAACTCTAGCTCTTCTGAATCTTCCTATAATTCTTCTTCCGAATTTCCTATCTCAGCGCTCCCCAAGGGATTCTACACCTTAGCAGATGAAATGGACAACATCTCCCAAACGGAGCCTCGATGTGATGACGCCACTCTCTTCTAATACTTCCAGCGCTTCCGAGAAAGGCAAATGAAGACTGTTCAAAAGCAAACGGCGAGCGCTCTAAAGTACTCTGGATCTCTGTTGGAGGCATTGAAGGGAAACCCCGAGGTCCTCCCATTCTTAACTTAAATCGTCCAATCCCCCAAAATCACTCTCACGACGAATTACTGACACAAAGTCTCCAGTATCGGACCTTGTCAATCCAACGAATCCTATATCGGAACCCATTATCGCGACCCCAACACCTTTCCGGTGACACCTTCCTACCCAATTTCCACGGAAGCAACTCCATATCCCTTACACATTTCAGAATCTGCTTGTTTAGCAGATACTGATTCCGCTCCCATTAATAAACATGAGCACTTTGGTTGCTCTTCCAATGACCAATCAAACCCACAAACAATATGGGCTTGGTTGTACTCAACTTATCTCGCATTCATGGCGAAGCCGCCACCCCCACCAAATAATACTGAAAACTGCCTTTCCAAAAGTAAGTCCGGTACAACCCAAATCTCTGTTGTTAATGACTATTCTCTTACCCACAGGATTTGTTGTTCCTCCCTCGTCAGATCCACATCTCAGCCTTTCCTCTTCATCTGAATCTACCTCCAATACTAATCCTAGTCACATAGAGACTATTGTCTCAAAAAGACCGAATCATCATACTTTAAAACTTAAGACAACGTTGCGCACTTTCCTTCCTTTCCTTCCTCCGCCTGAAGATACCTCGAGTTCGGAGGCGAAATATTGCAACGATCAATTTAGCCTTCAACAATGGTTTAAGTTCTGAAGGAACGATCTTGATGGGAAGTGTTTTCTTCTTAATTTTCAATGGAAAGAAAATTCAAAGCAGCGACTATAAGTGGAGAAGTTTGCATCTCTTACCTTTTGAACCTCCAGGATGGCTACATTAGAGTTTTCGGACTTAGGACACCCTTTCTGAGGAGTGGATATGATTTTCCTACTGGCGAAGATGAGATGGGATATTTTATGTTTTTGTCGTTTTTAGACAAAATTGGTGAAGTGACTTATGTTGAAATTTTGTTTTTGACTTTAATATTACTTTTTTATAAGTGGATTTCTATAACAAAATATAATAATAATAATAATAATAATAATAATAATAATAATAATAATAATAATAATAATATAATATAATAATAATAATAATAATAATAATAATAATAATAATAATAATAATAATAATAATAATAATAATAATAATAATAATAATAATATTATTATTATTATTATTATTATTTTTTTATAGAATTCCCCCAAACTATTATTAAAAGTAATATTAAAGTAAAAAAATAATTTCAACACATAAGTCACACCAATTTTGGCTAAAAAAAACCCCCCCAAAAAAAAAAAGACAAAAACATAAAATATCCCTTCTCAACTTCGCCAGTAGGAAAATAATATGCACTCCTCTGAAAGGATATCCTAGGTCCGAAAACTCTAAGTTCCTTAATATATATATATATATATATATATATATATTATATATAAATATATATATATATATATATAATATATATATATATTATATATATACTATATATATATTATATATATATATTATATATTATATATATATATATAAATTATATTATATATAATATTTATTAATTAATAATATAATATTAAAACAATTCTTAATTTAAGTTCAAAAATATCTTTGTTTAAAATTAATTATTGTTTTAATGAATGTTTTACTATAAATTTTTACTCAAAAACTTATAAAGATTATTGATATATGATGCACCATACTATATAAACAAAAAAAAAACAACAAAAAACGGCAAAAAAATTTATAATGTTTTCTTTAAAATTTTAAAAACAAATAAGCCAAAATATAATTTTTTTTCTACTAAATAAGCCATTGTTTTTTTTCAAACGGTTTTCCACTATTATATATATATATATATATTATATATATATATATATATATATATATATATATATTATATATATATATATATTATAATATATGTATATATGTTGATTATATATAGATATAGCTGTAATATATATGTATATACACAAGATACAAAGATCATATATATACATACATGTTAGATATTGTGATTTATATATATATACATTATATATATATATATATATATATATATATATATATATATATATATATATATATATATATATATAATATATATTATATTGGACTCTCCATAGCATGACAAAATATTAAGGGGGATTTTTGCATATCGTTTCCGGCCACAGCACTGGAATGTGACCTTGTCACATGCATAATTACTTTAAATCTTCTTCCATTCCTCTCCTTTTTGAATTAATTATCTATTTCTTTCAATCCTTTCCTCCACAGTTTCTATCTATTAGAGGTAGCTTGGCTTTGGGTTCCCTACCCCTGACCCTTACCGCTCACCCTAAACTCGGACTCTCGTTGCATGTTGAGCACCCTACCCCCAGTTATGGTGGAAGCAAGGGATAGGTGATGATATATATATATATATATATATATATATATATATATATATATATATATATTATATAATATATATATTATATTATAATATATATAATAGAGAGAGAGAGAGAGAGAGGAGAGGGCTGGTGCCCTTATGTAACCGCTTATGTAACCCGAGATGGGTCTTCATGCATCTCACTGGGGATGATCCCCAAGTAGTGGGGCTCGTCGCTGAAAATTGTTCGGTTATGTATAGTAAAAGATTGAGATTATGTTGATGAGTGAGCGCTTCGTGAAAGCTTTTGATAAACATGAAGGTTAACCCTTAATGATAAGACCTACCATGTAAGCCTAACAACTTGACGGTACTTGCGGTAATCGTTTCGAAAGGTAGGATAGGTTAAGTTTTATGGAAATGTTAGTTACTTGCCGTTGATTAGAAAGAAATATTGTTATGAACTGTTTTTATTTGTAAGTTAGGTATGTTATATTCTTAGTTCCATTAGCATTTATTAGTTTGCCGGAGCGATATCATTGAATGAAACATGAAATACAAACATAAAACGAATGACGCACAACGTACAAATATAAACAGGTTTAACCTTCCTGTTAGCTTTTGTATAAACAGGAATGTGTTGTACCTTTCTCTGATATATAATATATTCCTTATCTCTTAGAATTGTGTTTGTAATCCGTAATTTTATAATTATCTTTTCTCCTGAGACTTATTTTAGCGTCAATAATCGTTGTGGATTTGAAAGCTTTAGGAGGGGTTTTGTTCTGTTTAAAAAGTGTTCTAATTTTTCCTGAGTTGCATCATGATTCGTCTTAACAGATATACCTCTTTCAAGACTTATATACAGTAGGTAATCAAAGTCCAGGAGTTGTGGGGTTTCAAATGTATATAAAAGAAACCCCAATGGTTCTGATTTTTTCACGTGTATTAATCAATCTGTATATTCTAGTAACAAACGTATTTTTATGAGTACAAACGAACTACTCTGCCTATGTGACCACGCTGCAGAATGGGTCAAGGAGTACTCTAAGTCTACCGAAGTTTTAGACTCACCGAAAACTATTATTAGCAGAGGAGGGTGTCACAAAGGCAGCCACCTTACTCTCTCTTTTTCTAAGTATATAATTTCACACCGATTGGAAGTTCGAGTATGGAAGATGTGTAATGAAACAGGCGTATTAGAACCTACGGCTCGTAGAATCTATATTTCTGGATTACCACAGATAAAATATCTGGCAGAGGTCCGTAGGAGGGTCATAATGCAGACGAAGAAATCGGAAATGCTGTCTAATTATGTAACTGTTGCACATTACATGTTATACCAGGAATATTACACATTTAAGAAAATACTGGTCGATGATTCTGAGACTATCACTGAACGCTTCTTAAATTCTATAGATGTACAGAAATTCGTCTATCTACTTAGAAAACAATGGTACGAAAGTATTTACCAAACTGATCTATCTAGTAAACAAATTTTAGTTTCTGAACGTGAACTTTTTACATATGTACTCCGTGATGGTATCGATGAAGTGAAAAAATATATTAGGTATAACGATGAAAATAACTAGTTTTTGTGTAAAGACAGCGCTTTTTAGGCTTAAGACGAGTTCGGCCCAATCGCCCAGGTGTGCGAAGCGCGTGAGTGCGAGAGCGCGCGCACTCACACACATATTATTATTATTATTATTATTATTATTATTATTATTATTATTATTATTATTATTATTATTATTATTATTATTATTATTACCTTTTTTGTTTTGTCTAAGCTCGTTTCACATCAATTTGGTTGTATAGCTCTCCTTTGTATACACATATTACCATAGTAAACATGTTTAATGTTGTTGTTGTTGTTGTCTAGCGAGATAATATGCACTTTTGAATTGATATGGTTCGTTCGTACGTCATATTCTTGTATAGTTTCTTCTGATTGGTTGGAAGAAAGAATCTCATTACATTTGAGGATTGTTTATTACACACTCGATTTTCATCAGTAGGATATTTTTTTTCGCTGTGCTGGTAACGATGACATCTCCACCCCTCTCTACGATTATTGTTGATTCTTTACGCCAACAGGACTTTCGTTATTCCAAACGATGTGTTATTTATATTTATTCGTAAACAGAATGGAGATCGATACATTGCTTGTCTTCCACACGGAAGTGCAAATAATAGACCCTTATTCATTTCTGTTGAAGAATTCATCAAGATTATTGATATCGCTGGCGCATGGTTAAAGGATAAGTGTGTGTCATCTGATGCCAATCGACTCGTATGAAATTTAGCTTGAGGAGACAGTGTGAGAGTTCAATAGAATGGATGCGTTTTCTTCATCGTGTGGACAATATTAAAGGCCTTGATGCAGCAACTATTGGAAAGCCATCGATAGTGCGACCTTTGGCGTACATGTATAAGTTTTCACAGTTCGAAACATCTGAAATATTACCGCATTTGATTAAAATAAAAACGAATTAACATGCACTTCTTGACTGACGACGACGAAAATATTGGGACTTATACATATGCTCATCGAAAATGTAAAATTTAAGATATTTGCGCCGAACTATGTGGTTTAACCGTATAATGAGGTATACCAGGAGTAATGCTAATAACTAACCAATTGATAAGTTACTTCTCTTGGCTGGCATAATGAGTGCTGTTGAAACAAAATTACAGAAAAATGGTTTAGTGCTGCAGAACGCATTTTATACTTACATCCTTTCAAGGGGGAAATTGAAGCCCCTGGAAGATATATAGAATTTTGCTCATTTATGATGAATCCTTGTCCGCCTGCTTAGTAATGAATAATATATTCAAAATAAAGCATATAATTTCTTATGTATTTATATAATATACTTTTTCAATGAAAATTATGTTAATAAAAATGAACTTGTTTTTACTTCCCTCCTATGTTCGCTTTATTGGTAAGTTGTTAATGATAACTGTTTATTCGTCTGGTTGTTGTGTGTTAAGTATGTTATGTTCATAGTTTAGCTTTACAAGAGGGTAAAACTTTACGTTGTTTGTTTTGGTAATTTATCCGTCAGGTATTAATGATAGTTAGTATGGTTATGGTAAATTTTTGTTAAATATTACGTTAATGTAAAAAAGCTTTGTTGTGTTAGCTTATATTCGTTGGGTCTGTATGATAATTGATAAGGTTATGATAAATTTTTTGTTAAATATTACGCAGTTGATGTAAAATTAACATATTTATGTTAGAGATATGCTTGACAAAGTGGGAATAGGTTTCGTTTTTGTTGTATTCTATGTTTTACTTTACTGTTGTTAAGTGTGGAACTTTGTTAATGTTAAACTGTTTACTCGTGCTTAAGGTGTGTTAGGTTTGTTGTTTGTACCATTAATATTCTTGTTTCAGGTGATCTTATGTTAGCTTTATTAATGTGAAAACTTTGCTACGTTTAGCATATATTCGTTGATCGTGTATAAAGAACTTGTATTTTTATGTTTATGTTTACCCAAAATGAAATACTCGAAATGTGACTTGAAACAATAGATCAATAGACATGGATAGCAAAGGAGGGTGCGGGGGGAGGGGGGTTTGAAGTTTACTGATTTACTGCTTTAGGGTATGTCAAACATAACAATTTTAGTAAAAATATGACTTGAATCAATAGATTAATAGATCAATAGATCATGGGTGGGTGGAGAGGGCAGGGTGGGTGGTTCGATTTACTGATTTACTGCTTTAGGATATGTAAAACATAACAATTTTATAAAAAATATAACTTGAATCAATAGATCAATATCTCAATAGATTAATAAATCAATAAATCATGGAGGGGTGGGGGAGGGTAGGGTGGGTGGTTTGATTTACTGATTTACTGCTTTAGGGTATGAAAACATAACAATTTTAGTAAAAAATATTACTTGAATCAAAGATCAATAATCATGGAGGGATGGGGGAAAGTGTGGTGGTGGTTTGACTTATTTAGTTACTTCTTTAGATGTAAAAACAAAATTTTTTACGTTATAAACATGAAAAGCATAAAAATTTTAGTCAAAATTATATTTTTAAACAAAATAAATTAAAAATAAATAAAAAATAATAAAAAAATTGAAAATAAATTACAAAACAAAAATTAAGCACAAAGAATAAATGTAAAATGAAACATAAAATAAAAAACCAAGCGAATGTTTACTGACTCAGCACCGCACGGCTCCCGCACCGGTTATCGGTACAAACTCTGTCCTCCTTCTCAGATCTCCTTCCACTCTTTTTCTCTTTG
>JABUQX010006808.1:5000-15000 GCA_015478945.1 Trachelipus rathkii
TATATATATATTAGTATATATATATATATATATATATATATATATATATATAATATATATATATATATATATATATATATATAATATATATTATACTATATATCTATATATATATACAGTTGTTATATATATATAATATATTATATATATATATATATATATATATATAATATATATATCTATATATATATATATTATATATTATATATATATATAATATATATATATATTATAATACTATGGGTCCTATCCATTTTTTCCGTACAAAATAATGGAAGTTGCCGCTCGATAATTTTTTGAATAACTTTTATCAATTTTGCATGGCGTTCAATGTTATCCCTGGCAAGTTTCAAAAACCACCAACTTCCGTTTTTGTAGATTTATCTGGTTTGTAACCGGGTAGCCAAAATGTTTGACCAGGCTGGAGGGCAAAATTTAACACTTAATAGAGGTAACATTTTAAGTCATATCTCCATATTGGTAATTCTTATACAAATTTCATAGAGAGTGATTTGTTAGGGATACTTTAGGGTACATTTGGCCTTTAATGTTTTTTTTTGGAAAATAATATTTCACCATGAAAATGAATCCGAAAAATTGTGTTAAAAATCGAAGAAATTTCCATTTTCGTGGGTGTATTATTAAAAGAAGGAAATACTTTAACGATATAAAATTTTGTGTGATGATACATACTAAAGTATGGTTTAACTTAAATCTTATTTGAAGTTTGGTAAATATTTTAAAAAAAATTTACAGGGTGTCCAAAAATCAATTTTTCGGAAAATCGGTAACTTTGAACCTTAATATCTCTGATGGGGTAAGTGCTAAAAATCTTAAATTTTCACACATTATACTACTACCATAGATGTTCCTTCACCTGCAATATTGACTTTGGTATTTGCTTGTTTTAAGAAATACAGCCATTCAAAAATGCCAAAAAAAAATTTTTTTTTTAAGTTGTGTTATGATAATATAAATATAAATGATAATATAAATATAAAGTACCTATATTGGTAAAGTGTGTAAATATTATTATTATTATTAGAAATTATTAAAATTTTTTGTCATAATTCTTTTTTTTTTCAATTTTTATTTAGCAAAAAACAATGAAAATAAAATTCATAATTTTGGAAAAAATTCACGTTTGGAAAATATCAATAAAATATAACTTAGACTTGTGTTTTTCTATCCAAATTAATACTATAAAATCATTAAAATCTATTTAACATTTAAATTATAATTAAAATTAGTTTGGACAAACACAGACGTAATAATATTTAATGTAAAGCGCGACATTAATTCAGTTATGCAAGCTAAGATTTTGAAGTGTGCTTGTGTCGCTCTTACCATGTTGATTGTAAATAAAAAAATATATACGGGCCTCTTTATCTTAAAAAAAAAATGTTTGTGTGTGCTACGTTTATGTTATATATATATATATATATATATATATATATATATATATATATATATATATATATATATATATATATGGTATATATATATAATATATATTATATATATATATATATATTAGTGATGGCACCACCGATACCATGGTATCGGTATCCGGTATCAGTGGTATCGGCCGATTTTTGAGGTATCGGTATCGGGAATTTTGTGAGTAAGTAGTATCGGTAATCGGTATCGGAAAATTTTGCACGCTACCTTTAACGATACCACACATTTTCGTCTTTAAATTGAATTTCAATAATATATATAATATATATAAATAATATAATATTATTATAATATATATAATATATTATATATTATATATATATATATATATATATATATATATATTATATATATATATATATTATATATAATTATATATATATATATATATATATATTCGTATCATGTCCCGTCCCGCATTGCTGAAGGGTGGTGTTGGTAGTTGAAAGGTTTTGAGCTTATCAACACCATTCACGGAAAGCTAGATTTGATAGGAGGTTTTCAGCACATTGCTATCAGACGAAGAGAATTTAAAAATTTCTTCAATGACTCAACGAATTCGAGAAGGGTAGCTTCACCCTTTCTAGAAAATAAAGTTTCAAATTTCTTCTTTTTTTAAATTTTTCATTATATATAATATATATATATAATATTATATTATATATATATATATATATAATATATATATACTATATATATATATATATATATATATATATATATATATATATATATATATATATATATATATATATATAATATATATATATAATTATATATATATATATATATATATATATATATATATATATATATATATATATATATATATAATATATATATAATATATATATATATATATATATATATACGTATATAACCCTCTTCTTCCCGAGGTACAATATAGCGCGTTTTCGTTTTTATTGTGCTTTACGAACGTAAGAAATGCTCGAGTTTGCGTTCCGTTTTTGTTAAACCGCAAAATCGTAAAAAATGCTTAATAAACGTAAGGAATTTCCTTAATTCTATACGATTGCTATTTCCCGTGATTGCCGAATTTAGCACGTTCTTACGAATATGTGTAAACCACAAAAATGACGACGTGGTAAGCCCGTTTGAATTGATGAATATTTCATTCAATAAAATCAGCCTTAAATCTAATTTCTTCCAAATCGATAAACTCCATCACAATAGTTGATCAATTTTTTGTAATATAAACCATTTGTTATTGTTTTATTTATGTTTATCCGAAATCGACGAGCTCCATCACAACAGCTGATTTCAATTGTTTGCAAAACAAAAGTAAACTTCGCAAGAAATTGTGTTCGTTTTTGCACGAAATTAAGCCAATTAGTATACAGGCAATCAGGAATGCCAAAGAAGTCCTATGGATATTAAGTGTAGGTTTAAGTTTTTAAATAAAAAGATTCCAAATTTTTAAGTTCTTCACCTTTAGAAGCATTTTGAAGAATGGAGAATTTTTGAAGAGATAAAGGGTTTTCTGTAAATAAAGCAATTTTAGTAGAGAATCTGAAAGAACATAGTCTGATTTCTCAAAGAACAGTGCACAATGCTATAAGTTCTTATGAAAGTTTTCATAAAGTTCCTATCACTCAAAAAATGTTGACAAATGTAAGAGCTGCCCATAGGAGATATGAAGAACATCTCAAAGAAAAAAAGAAAATTATTCATACAGATCAATAAACTTGAAGAACAGAGAAAGATGTTAAAACAAAGCTTTGACAGAAGACGCCATAAAATCAAAAATTCAGATGCTTGAGAAGAAAAGTTAACCTAAATCTCCCCATTTATAACTTTTGTGATCAACCAGTGGACGTTATTCACCTAGGTCCTAGGCTATTAATGTACGCTTTAAATTTATTTTCTTTTTGTATAAATAAAACTGTTTGCTTTTGGAAAAAATAAAAAAAGTGCGTTGGACGGCTATGGAGAAGGTATAGATCGATTACTAAAAAAAAAAATATTTTTTAAATTCATCCAGATGATGAACAATTTTCAAAGTAAATTTTTCAATAATTTAATGTATGAACTGAGTAAATAGGCTGCAATAATGATTAATAGATATTATGATATTAGTATACGCCAAAATAACGAACACGCTGGTCAGTGAAAATTTGCGGATTTGGTCAGGGATAGTCAGGGAATTCAAATTTAAAATTCAGTGTGAACCCAGTGTTTAAACGACCGCGATTTCGTGCTAGGTTTATTTTTGTTTTTAAACAATTGGCAATCAAGCTGTTGACGATGGAGCAGCGTGGTTTTGGAATATAAGAAATAAAAAAAAATAACAAATGATTTATATTACAAATAATGGATCAACTATTTGTGATGGAGTTTATCCATTTGGAAGAAATAAGATTTAAAGGCTGATTTTAATGAATGAAACATTCACCAATTCAGACACCAAGCCGCCATCTTGTTTGTTTACATTTTTTGTAAGAACGTGTTTAAAATCGGCAAGCACGGGAAATAGCAACTTTACAAGAATTAAGGAAATTCCTTACGTTTGGTGAGGCATTTCTGCGATTTTGTAGTTTGACAAAAACGAACGGAAACTCGAGCATTTCTTACGTTCGTAAGCACAAATACAAAAAAGAAAACGGATATATATATATATATATAATAACGACAACTGTGTTGGTTCTACACCGGATAATGAAACCACAAATAGACAAACAGAGACATTGCAGAATTTGAAAAATGGATCAAATTCAAAAAATACTCGAACTATAATACACTCTGGTAAGTTTAAAGTTTACATATATTCCACAGCTTATAACATTATTTTATCTTTTAATACGTCTTGTAAATACTGAAAGCAGATCAAAAATATTATATTTGTAATCCATTATCTTTCAACAGTCGGTGAAGAAAATAAAACAATTCTCAGATACATTGTCGGATTAAAAATACAAATGAATTCATATATATATATATATAAATATATATATATAACTATATATATTATATATATATATATATATATTAGGCATATTTAAGAGTAAAAGTATCGGTATCGCTATCGGTGTATCGGCAAAAATTTCGGTATCGGCATCGGTATCGGTAGTGAAAAAATTGTGAGTACTTGTATCGGTATCGGACGAAAATTTTGGTATCGGTGCAACACTAATATATATATATATATATATATATATAAATATTTATATATATATATATTATATAATATATATATATATTATATATATATTATATATATATATATATATATATATATATATATTATTATATATATATATATATATTATATAATATATATATATATATATATATATATATCTATATATATATATTATATATATAATATATTATATATGTACGCGTAAATGGGGGAAAATCGGTCAAAAATCGCCGTTTTTTTTTTTAATGAATCATGAAAAAATGAAAATCGAAATTTTAAGTTACATCTTTACTTAATAGTTTTTTCTCACATTTGGAGTTTCCTTAATGTTATAGAATAATGAAAATAATAAAAATATCGAAATAAATAAATATTTTTAAAATTTTTATTAAAAATTCCATTTTCAAAAAATTGAATTCGGGAAAAACCGGTCAGTGGCGTCGGGGAGAAACGGTCATTAAATATTATTACGTCTGTGTTTATCCAAACTAATTTTAATTATAATTAAATGTAAGTAGATTTTAATAATGTTATAGTACTTAATTTGGATATGAAAAACACAATAGTCTAAGTTATAGTTTTATTGACATTTTCCAACGTGATTTTTTCCAAAATTAAAATGAATTGTTAATTTTCATTGTTTATGCTAAATAAAAATTGAAAAAAAGAATTATCGACAATAAAATTTTAATAATTTCTAAATCATGTACACTATTTCATGGTTTAAGTACTATCGGACCTGCATATTACTAGCTGACAAAGTATGCTATCAAAACACAACTTAAAAAAAAAATTTTTTTGGGGCCATTTTGAATGGCTGTATTTCTTAAAACAAGCAAATACCAAAGTCAATATTGAAGGTGAAGGAACATCTATGGTAGTAGTATAATGTGTGAAAATTTCAGATTTTTAGCACTTACCCCATCAGAGATATTAAGGTTCAAAGTTACCGATTTTCCGAAAAATTGATTTTTTGGAGACCCTGTAAATTTTTTTTAAAATAATTTACATACCTGTTGAAGAGATTTAAGTTAAACAATGACTTTGTCGATCACCACACAAAATTTTATATCGTTAAATTATTTCCTTCTTTTAATAATACACCCACGAAAATGGAAATTTCTTCGATTTTTAACACAATTTTTCGGATTCATTTTCATGGTGAAATATTATTTTCCCGAAAAAAAACATTAAAGGCCAAATGTACCTTAAAGTATCCCTAACAAATCACTCTCTATGAAATTTGGTATAAGAATTACCAATATGGAGATATGACTTAAAATGTTACCTCTATTAAGTGATAAATTTTGCTCCACCTGGTCAAACATTTTGGCTCACCCTGTTACAACCAGAGTAAATCTACAAAAACGAATGGTGGTTTTGAACTTGCCAGGGATAACATTAACGCCATGCAAAATATAAAAGTTTTCAAAAATTATCGAGCGGCCATCAGCGGTACGAAAAAAATGGATTGACCCATATATATATATAAGGTTATGGTTGTTAGTGAGGACAATCCTCGGTTTGAAGTTATGTTAGATGATGAGCATCTGGAGCAAGTGTCGAGTATAAATATTTAGGATATATGTGGAATTTACTGATAACCCATTTTGTCCTTGGTCTCCCAGCAGATCGATTCCCAGCACACTAATCACCATACATTCGCTTAACCAACTGATTACACAGGTCAACAAATATTACATTTTTTTCCTGTTGTCTATGATCTGATATTTTTTTTATGTATTTTGTTGTGCTGAACTCAAAAATGGTATTGGTTTATGTCTTTCACGTCTAGTTTTGACACTATTCACATGTAAACATGTGAAAAAATTGCAGAAATATTGTTTTTCTCGTGAACAGAGAGACAAAACGTTTGGATATACAAACAGATAATCTAAATAAAATACGCCTTAAACAAATATATATTGTGTGAAAATTTCAGATTGATAGGATAAATAATAAAAAAGATAAAGCGGTCTTTCATTTATGAAATTGAAAAAAAAAATTTTTTTTTGCATTTTTTTATTCATATGAATGGCGGCAAAACTGGACCTTGTAGACAAACACCAATATAATTTTTGTATTCAGCGTAATAAACTACATAAGAAAGAAGTCTTATATACAGGTCAATAAAAAGTTTTGTTCCCAAGCATAATAATATTAATAATAAAAATAATAACACTGGGGAACAAATTTTTTTTTTTTACTTGTATTTAAAACTTGTTGCTTGTGTAGTTTCTGCGCTCAATCCAAAAATTATATTGGTGTTTGTCTATAAGGTTTAGTTTTTCCCCCAATCACTAGAAAACTTTAAAAAAAAAAAATAAAAAAAATTCACTATTTCATAAATGAAAAACCGCAATACCTTTTTTTATTATTTGTCCTATCAATTTGAAATTTTCACAGCATTTATATTAGGCTAAGATACACATTTTATTAACACTTATTTATGAACATTATCTGTTTGCATAGCCAACAGTTTTGTCTCTGAGGGAAAAATCATTTATTTTTGCAATTTTCTCCATGTTTACATATGAATAGTGTCAAAATTGGACCTGACAGACAAAAGCCCAATGAGATTTTTGAATTCTGCATGAAAAACACATGTAAGAAACAGGTATTCTCTGTCTTGGTACGAATTCTTTGTTGAACAATGTTATCTTTCATCCTTTTCATATGACCAAACCATCTTAATATACTCTAATTTACTTTCATTTAAGCCTTTTTTCACACCACACTTCCTCATTTTGTCAATTCTTGATTTTCCATCTGAAAACATTGTCCCTTAGATATATACCTCTTATTTCATACCATAAATTAACACAGGCAACAACATACTCTCATGCAAAACCCTAACTCACTCAAGACTTAGTTACTTTACATCCACAAAGGATTTATTTGCACCAGCCAACTTCCAACCATTCACAAGATTCCTATTACACTGCATCATCCGTTCCCTTTTCATCCAACATATAGTCCAAATATTTAAACTTGAATCCTTGTTCCAATTGCTCACCATCCAACATGACTTCTCACTGTGAACTCTCCCCACTCACTACCTTAACCTTACTCATATCTATATTTACTTTATGTATTACTTTGGTGGATTATCTTATGGTCTTATGCAGGGAGAGGGAATTGTTGATTTCTATTAGAGGTAGGTGTGTTTCTATGTACTGAGTGAATTTTTGCAAATTTGCCTTTTTGTAGTTTGCAAAGGTTGAAGTTATTTTGGGGTTGTGTATTACTGTTGTTGTATATGTGATTATTATTGGGACATGGTTGGATGGGAGTTCTATTTCTGTGTTCCATGTCATGTTGGTGAAAAGAGGAAGAGAGGAGGAAGTGATGCCTGGAGATGGTATGGTTTGGTTGATCTAGTTCATCGAGAATGTGAATTTCTCAGTTATCTGTGAGGTGTTCCCTGTACCAGACTACTGTGTGAGTGGCGTTGAAGTCGTCTCCTAAATTATTATCAAATTGTTAATAGTATTGATAGGATTTAAGTTGGGTATATATATATATATATACCCAACTTAAATCCTATCAATACTATTAACAATTTGATAATAATTTAGGAGACGACTTCAACGCCACTCACACAGTAGTCTGGTACAGGGAACACCTCACAGATAACTGAGAAATTCACATTCTCGATGAACTAGATCAACCAAACCATACCATCTCCAGGCATCACTTCTCCTCTCTTCTCTTTTCACCAACATACATGGAACACAGAATAGGAACTCCATCCAACTTCCCAATATAATCAATATAAAAACAGTAATACAAACGCCCAACAAAAAAAATAACTTTCAACCTTTGGGGCAAACTACAAAAAAGGCAATTTGCAAACACATTCACGTCAGTACATAGAACACACGCTACCTCTATAGAAATCAACAATTCGCCTCTCCCTGCATAAGACATAAGATAATCCACCAAAGTAATACATAAAGTAATATAGATAAGAGTAAGGTTAAGGTAGTGAGTGGGGGAGAGTTTCTGGAAGGAAGCGCGAAAGGTTAAGAATGAGAATAAGGGGAATCTGCCTTAGAATAATGAATGGGATGGTGCTTTTGTAACTGATGAATGGATGTGAGGGGAGTGTGGAAAGAACCTTCGAAAATCTGCACATATTAACAGTAATGATGAGTGTGTTGTGAAGTGTGTGCGTTTTGATGGTGGCAAGAGGAAAGGTATTTGGGGATGAGGGTTTTAGTAGGAGGAGGTAATGGGGTAGGGTGAGAAAGTTGAAGAATGTAAATCTGCAGGTATAGATGAATTACTAGTGAAATGAATCAAGAGCGAGGCGAGATGGTGATTGATTGGATTTGGAAGTTGTGTAATAAGCGTTTATGGAGGGTATACTTCCAAGGGATTGAGAGAGGTAATTATACCCTTGTATAAGGGTAAGGGAAAGGAACTGTAGAAATTATAGGGGAATAAGTTATTGAGTGTTGTAGGGGAAGATATATGCTTGGTATTTTGGTCGAAAGAGTGCGTCGAGTGACTGAGGGACCTGATTGGTGAAGAACAAGGTGCGTTTAGGAGTGGTGAGGATGTGTGGATCAAATTTTACATTGAACAATGATTGAGAAAATGAAGGGGAAGAAGAATAAATTGTAATTTAGGTTTATGGATTTGTTCACAGGCGTATGATAGAGTTTAATAGGGAAGCGTTATGGAAGGTGTTAGTGATATATGTGTTGGTGGTAGGCTTTGAATGGAATCAAAAGTATGTATGACGATAGTGAAGCGTGTGGTAGAATAAAAATGGTGTCAATTGGTGATTGGTTTAGGATTAATAGAGGAGTGAGACAGGGATGAGTTATGTCTCCTTGTTATTCAATTTGTAATATGGTTAATGGGGTTATGAAAGGATTTGAGGTGGGGATGGCAGGAATGGTGTTAGATGGTGGAGAATGGAGTTGAGTGAAGGGTGCCCTATCTATTATTGCGGATGATTTGTTCTGTGTGGCGAATCTGACAGAGTTTTGAGGGGATTGATAGAGAGATTTGGCAGGGTGTGGTGAAAAAGGAGGGCTTGAAAGTAAACGTGGATAAGAGTAGGTTATGGTTGTGAGTGAGGACACATCCTCAGTGTGAAGTTATTTGTATGGTGAGCAGGCTAGACAAGTGTCTGATTTAAATTATTTAGGGTATTGTTGGATGAGAAAGGGAAGGACGATGCAGAGTGTAGTAGGAGGTTGTGAATGGCAGGGAAGGTGCTGGTGATTAACGTTGGTGAATGCAAAGGGACTAAAATCTTGAGTGCGCTAGGGTCTAATATGAGGGTATGCTGTTACCTTTGTCAATGTATGGTAGCAAAATTATAATCTGGAATAAGAGGTATAGATCTAAAGTTCAATGTGTTCA
>JABUQX010006808.1:22500-40000 GCA_015478945.1 Trachelipus rathkii
CTTTACTAAATTCCTTGAAGTGAAAGCATTTGTCGCAAACTGAAGAACAACCTTAAAAAATGTTCACTATTATCATAAAGGAAATAAAATTAAATAATAAACTTAATATATTAGTATATAGAATAAGTTATGAAGAAGTAAATTTTCAAATGAAATATTTGAATTATTATGGCTGATATTCCGGAACTGTTTGACAAATCTATGAGTTAAGCGCTCTATGAGCTAAATGAGAAGAGAAAGAAGAGAAGAGAAGAGAAGAGAAGGAGGAAGAGAAGAGACAGAGAAGGAAGAGAGAAAAGAAGACGAAAAAGAGAAGGAGAAGTAGAAAGGAAGGAAAGAGAAAAGAGAAAAGAGAGAGAGAGAAGAAAGAAAAAGAGAGAAAAAAGAATACAGAAGAGAAAAGAGAAGAAAGAAAAGATAAGAAATGTGAAAGAGAGAAAACTTATATAAAGTAAAAAGAAGAAGAGAGAAAAGAAGAAAAAGAGAAAAGAGAAGAAAAAGAGCAGAGAGAGAAAAAGAGAAAAGAGAAAGAAGTGAATAGAAAAAGAAAAGAAAGAGAAAAAGAGGAGACGAGATTTAGATCATATTTATTTACAAGTTTTTCAAATTATGTATAATGAATTATAACACTAGTTAAGAAAAGTAGGAAGATTGAGATTTTGGGTTCATATTAACGTTTTCTTCAAGTTTATAAACATAATTTGTAAGTGATTAATTGTGTCACCTGTTTCTCTTCCAGCAGCATGTCTCATGACTTTTCTTTCTTCTTCATTCACTATGGCGTTTTTTTTAATGTGTTAAATGTTTAAATGTTGGTATTTTGTAATGAAATGAGCTGTTTATGTGTAAGTGATAACTTAAATTTTTTTGTTTTATGTTCTTATAGCTCATGTCTATTTGCGTAAAACCATTATTAAGGATTTTTTAAGCAGGTGGAAAAACACATTGGATTTTTTTTTTTTTTTTTTTTTTTTTAACTGTATTTTTCATAAAACCATGGTTCTGGTTGGTTTAATTGGTTTTCATATTTAATCAATATTGTTTTTTTTTCTTATAATATAGTATTTTTTATTGTATTTATATTAGATCGTTTTTATAAGTTGATTTAATAATCTAGAACAACCTGATTCAATAATTTACTTTTAACAGACATTGATTCACTTTTCTTAAAAGCATTTTTGGATTATTCTCAATATATATATATAATATATATATATTATTTATAATACATATATTATACATAATTATCTAACTATATCTCTATCATATATTATATTCTTATAAAAAGCCATAGATATAGTGCATATTATTTATTATTTTTATATATTATATATTATATAATATATATATATAATATAATATATATATATATATATTATATATATTATAATATATATTTATATATATATATATATATATATATTATATATTATATATATTTATATATATTATATAATATATATATATATATTATATATATAATATATATATATTATATATATATATATGACTTTTCTGTTTACACAATGGTCAGTTTTGAAATTTTTTTTTGTTTTTTTTAATATATTGCTACTATATGATACCAAAAATGAATTTCAGTGGTAAAGATGATTAAAAAATATATTAGGCAGTTACGTTTTACGGATCCGTAACTTTTAATTTTTTTTATTTATTTTTTTTTATAAAGGAATACCCAAGGTAAACCGCAAGATGGCAGGATCGGGGTCTCTCGGTTCCGGGGGAACGACATGGTAGGACTATTCCCCTCCGGGGGAGGGTCTCCGGAACCCTGCTCTTTGGTATTTGTGTCGCGGGGTTTCTCCGACCCTCCCCTACGGGGTATGGAAACGTCTCCCTCTGTCCCCCGTTGGCTGAACTCCCTATTTTTTTTTTTTTTTTTTACATATTTGTAATAAGCCTTTATACGCTGATTCCATATGTAATTGGTTTTTCTGTAATGTCGTACTTTTTGAGATATTTAATTTATGAAATTTTTTTACATTTTTTTAATAAGCTTTATACGCTGATTCCAAATATGTAATTGGTTTTTCTGTAAGTGTCGTACTTTTCGAGATATTTCATTTTAAAACATATTTAACATAAATGTGACTTTTTTTAAAACTATTTAAAAAAATTTCGAACTTTTTGAATCATGTCGTTAAATTGACACTAATTTTTGGACATATAGTAGTAATTTTTTAACAAAAAAAAACAAAAAAAAAATTCAAAACTGAATCTTTTTCACAAAATTTTATTTTCTATTTATATATTATATATATATATATATATTATATATATATATATATATATATGTTATATATATAATATATATATATATATATATATTTATTATAATTTAATATTATTTATATCTAGATTATAATTATATTGTATATATATATTATATATATATATTATTATATATATATAATATATATATATATATTTATATATATATATATATACGGGTGACGGAGTGAAGCTGAAATTTTACAAAACCGCGGTTGGGGTTACTAAATTTTTCAACAACCATGGTTGCGGTTTTTTGCGTTTACTAAAGTTTTCAATAACAGCGGTTGCGGTTGTGCAATAAAAACAAAATTTAACAATTGCCTTGTTTACTACAACTGCCACTACTACTACTACTAATAATCATAATAATATTATTATTATTATTATTTATTATTATTATTATTATTATTATTAATTATTATTATTATTATTGTTACTACTACTACCTGAAGATTTCTAAATTTATGGTCGTTTAATGTGCAATTTACCCTCTGTTTACAAGAGGTACCAATGTGCGGGACGAGGACCCATGCACAATGCACTCCGCCATCCAATTTCCCCATCCTCAGCCCTGTTAAAACTAGAAAGCATCTGAATATAGGTTCTTCTTTAGTTATTCGTGTTTGTAATCGAATTTTCGAAGTGGAAAGTTAGAATTAATTAAGGAATAACAATTTTTCAACATCTTAGGAATCGATCCTTTTTATCTTTTTGATATTTTGCTATTTCATCCAAAACACTTTCATTAAACTTTTTCTGTATCGTCATCACTACTTGATACTAAATGAGCATTCATGGTTTCAAATATGAAGGTTGCTTTATTTCTGCAGTCTTAAAAGATAACTTTTTAAAAAGATAACTTCCTGACAACCGCAGTTGTGGTTGCGAAAAACAGTGACAACCGCGGTTGCGGTTGTGCGCAACCAGTTACAACCGCGGTTGCGGTTGCAGTTGCGATTGTCAAAATATGAAATGTTGCTTCGCTTTTGCGGTTATTCAATCCATCACTAATATACGGTATATATATAGGCATACATTCCATTCTCTATCCCTTGAATTAAATCTGATAAATCTTGGTTTATGAGAAATTATCACAGTCTATAAATCCAGAAACTCGTGTTTAACATATTTCATCCTGGAATGACAAAAAATCAGCTCTTCGAGACCCTAAGACGTTAGAGAATGCAGCAATCTTTCTGGTTCTTCTACCTCACACTCTTTCTGACATTTTGCAACTTTAAAATATCGACTCCAACTTTGATTCCTCCTCTCTCTCCTTCCTCTTGCATCTCTGTCGGTAATACCAGTGTCTCAAAGATACTAAAGAACGGGGAAAAGCCCTGATACAGACGGATTAAGTGCCTAGCTCTAAAGGACAGGAGAAAAAGTGATAAAATGGTTGTACGATATAATACATATGGAGAGAAAAAAGCGTGCCGGAGGAGTGGGGACAAGCAACAATATGCCCAATATACAAGAAAGGTGACAGAAGAGTATGTGGTAACTATAGAGAAATATCACTTTTAAACGTAGCTAGCAAAATATATGAAAGAATATTGGAGAGAAGACTGCGAAGCCGAGTAGAGGGAGTCTTGGGAGAGTGGCAATGCGGACGGAAGCGGGCAAAAGCACAATAAGGATCTTTTAAGAAATAAAAAGTTGGTAAAGAAAAGAAGATTATTTCTAGCATTCAAAAATTTTAGTATTAATCCAGTAATTACCAAGGGAAAAGTTATATAAAGTGTTGGGAGAACCGGAGAATGGAATCACTCAAAAGATGATAAGAACAATAAAAAGCACATACCAGACTCCAGAAATAAGATAATGTGGGATTTGGGGGATAAGAG
Source organism: Trachelipus rathkii (assembly GCA_015478945.1). Classification (NCBI taxonomy): domain Eukaryota; kingdom Metazoa; phylum Arthropoda; class Malacostraca; order Isopoda; family Trachelipodidae; genus Trachelipus; species Trachelipus rathkii. The sequence goes on from JABUQX010006808.1 coordinate 26,640, forward strand.
ATGGTTCAGGGTATATACGGGAGTGAGACAAGGAAGAGTTCTCTCGCTGTTACTGTTCATAATATATATGGACTACGGTTTGAAGAGAATTCATTGACAGGAAATGCGGAGCACATCCTGGTTTATGCTGACGATGCAGCCCTAATAGCCGAGGAGGGAGCTGATCAACAGGAGAGGATGGACAGATAGAATGCCCAAATGAGAAGATTAGATATAATAATAAGCACCGAAAAGACAGAAATTATGAAAGTAGCTAGGGTGAAGGAGGATTTAAACATGAGAATAGAAGGAACTGCAGTGAGATAGGTTGAAGCTTTCAAATATTTGGGGGTGATTTCGGAGGGGGTGATTTCGGAGGAAATGAAGGTTAGTTGAGGTGAAAGAATTTGAAAAAATATTTGCAAAAAAATGTTGGTGCACCTTTTACCCCCCCAACAAAAATTTAAAAAGAAAAAAGAAGGGAAATATCCAAAGGATGAAAATGAATAGTAATATAAAACGGTATTGAGAAACCATTAACTGATATATGGGTCTGAGTGTTGGGCCTAATACATAGCAGAAGCGAAGGGTAGCTGGCCAGCGAAGATGAGGGGTACTGAATTTGTTGAATAAAAGGGGTTACCCTGAGAGATAGAAAAAGAAAGTGAGGATATAAGGAGAAGAATTGAGAGAATCGACTCTGTGAATGAACAAATACAAAAAAAGCAGCTACGATGGTATGGGCAGTGTGAAAAGAAATGGAGGAGAGAGTCGGGACAGAAAAAGAAAATACTGGGAATGGAGGCCGGCTGCCGAAGACCGTAGGGAAGACCTAGAAAAAGATGGATGACGCAGTGAAGGAAGCGGTGAGCGACAGAGGGAACTGGAGAGCGTTCCCTGTAGAGGCGTCCAAAACCTGACAGACTATGAAAAGTCTACCGAGGGGGTGATGAAATAAATATATATATATAATATTATATATATATATATATATTATATATATATTTATATCAACTATTATATATATATAATAATATAATATATATATATATTATATATATTATATATATATATATATATATATAAATAATAGGCTAAATCATAAAAGAAATTCAAAAAATATTAAAATATTAGGATTTATAAGCTGCTGCTTTTTTTACATGTTGTCACCCGACTCACGGGCAGAGCCCTTTTCAAGGAAGGAGCAAAATGCAAAAGTAAAGTAGAAAGTAAAACCCATCCAATCCCTTGCCTACCGCAATTCCATTAGGTGGGCGCAGACGTGGGTCTTAATGAAATGAAGATTGAATACAGCAGGAAAACAGAAGGGAAGGAGTTCCACAGAACAGATGTGGCTGGAAAGGGGGAACCACAACGAACGAGGCTTGAGTCTCCAATATTCATGTGCGAGCAAGGCACCTCTTGTGTTACGAGGGCGACGCAGTGGTGGAGGAATGCGAGGTCAATTTCTTTTAGGACCTGCTGTTGTAATACCTACAGAAAACAGATAGGTAGTCAATATCACGTCACACTGAAAGTGGGTGAAAGGAGTCAGAAGTAGGGAACAGTTTATGTCTCTTAGCATTGGCCTCGACCCTATCCAAAAAAAAATAGGTGAACAATACTCCATACAGGGGCGATAAGACCCTTATATAACTGGAGTAACTGAGCAGAAGAAAAAAAAATCACATAATCTGAACAGAGTTTCCAGCTTTTTTGAGGACACAATAGCAACCGATATGATATGACGTCTCCAAGGCAATTGGTCATTTATGTTCGGTTCAAGAATGTTCATGTTGTTCACAGGTGAGACGTTAGTACTAGAGCTGTTGAAGGGGATAGGAAAGTTGGAGGTGTTTTAGAGAGGAATTTGTGTAGCGGAGTTTAAAAGAGTTGAATTTCACAAGATTGCAGCTACCCCACTGAGGAGTCTTGACCCCAATATATTATTATTATTATTATTATTATTATTATTATGATTATTATTATTATTATTTTCTATGATTATTATTATTTATATTGGAATATTAAAATAGAGTTAAATGATAAGAAAAAATTTATTGTAACTTCAAAAATATTTTTGCTAGAAGTCTGGAAAAACAACCGACTACTGACACCTCAAAAAAGTCTAGACTTCCATAAGCTTACATTAAAATATGTATCTTACAATTTTGAAATTTATTTGACATGTTAAAAAAATGAAATTTTACGACTTCATAATTTTTCTCTCTCTCTCCCCCCCCCCCAGGGTAATTTCTCGATTGATTTTTTTTTCTTTCTTCATTGCAGTTCATCTCAACATTTCATCATCAAGTTTCGTAAAATCTGAAACGTTTTTTTTTTTTTTTTTTTTCTCTCTATAGACAATTGTTCTAAATATAAAATTTTGCGGCTTCGTAACTTTTTCAGGGTTATTTCACACTCTAATAATTCATTACATTCATTTAAAACATTTTCAAACACAGTATGTTTTATGAAAATCCGGACTGGAGAGTACATTTTAATAAGGACTGAATAATATACTATTAGAAGGAGTTGGATAAAAATTACCGACTCTTGAGTTTAGAGTTAGATAATTTTTCCAGAATCCTCATCTCTAAGACTCTATGACAGCTAAATATATAAAATAACGATTAATACAAATACTGTAATACAATAAATATTTAGAATATTTAAGCTTCATTCAACTCTACATACAGATGGACTAATAAGCTTGTCTCTAAAACGAATATTTAAACTCGTGGAAGTAATGCCAACAATGAACCTATAATAAATCTCCATTAATAATCATAATAATCCTGTGATAAAAAAACATATAATGCTTTCCACTGGTTTAAATGATTAAGTAAGCTGATCCTGATCACATATGTTCTTGCAATGTACAATTTTTACCTTTTGAAAATTTTTTTTTACTTTAATTGCTGTACCTTTCTTTTCAATCCCTTGTTTCTTTCCTGAGTTGCAATGCATTTATAAGTTCCTCTAAACCATTGATAGCAATAAAAATAGACAAGTTAAGAGCAAAAGTTTGCTCCTTTTCCGATAAAGAGGAGAATTTTTCGTTAATGTCGCCTGCAGTTGCATTTGAACTCCAACATCCAAGAAGGGCACATCAATATTTCCTAAGTCTCCAGCATATAAATGACTTTCTACGCATCCTCAATTAGTTCGAAAAATGTGCAGCCAATGTGCCAATTCTATATGTAAATATGTTTTTATATATATTATATTTATAATATATATATAATTTATATAAATATATATATATATATTATATATATATATATATATATATATATATTTCTTTCTTTCTTTTTTCATCTTCCTTTTTGTTCCCAAGACTGGGAGTAAGGTGCGTGACAAGCATCGGAAAAGAAAAGCAGTAGAAGAATATGACAAAAGTCGAAAAGAAAGCCCAGCCTTACCGCCCCCTCTGTACCATTAATTAGTAAGAACTCGTCGCAGTCAGAAAATCCACCCAAGAGCTTCACGGGACCGCGACGGATCCTCACTATGGTAAATCGTCAAGTGTAGGGTTCATCCCCTGGCCCAGGTGGGCCACAACCATACCCCCATTCTCTCCTATCATGCACCTTTCTTCTCGCCTCTGCCAAACTCACATTTCTCTCCTGCAAACATTCCTTTACTGACTCAATCCACTTTTTCTTCGGTCTCCCAGCCGGTCGGTTCCCAACACACTCACCACTATACATCCGCTTAACCAATCGATTATCATTCATCCTTTCCACATGACCAAACCATCTCAACATACACTTTGCATTTATTCTCTCGTTTACGCCCTTTCTTCACACCAAAAACACACAACTCTCTATTACACTCATTCCTCTTTTTATCAACTTCTTCTCACATCTCAGAGCCCCTAGATATATAATATATATATATATATATATATATATATAATACAATATATTATATATATATATATATATATATATATATATATATATATATATATATATATATATATATATATATATATATAATATATAAATTAATATATAGATATATATTATATATATAATGTAATAAAGTGGCATTTGAAAGTCAATGTGGATAAAAATAAGGTGATGGTGGTGGGCCAGTAGAGTTGAAAGTGTGAAATCATGTTGGATGGTTAGCAGATCTGGAACAAGTATAAGAGTTTGAATATTTAGGCTATATGCTGTATAAAAAGGGAACGGATTACACAGAGTGTACTAGGAAAGTTGTGAGCAATAGCAAAGTGGCAAGTGATATTAAATCTTTGGTAAATGCAAAGGGACTATGCCTTGGGTGCGCTAGGACTCAGCATGAGTGTATGTTGTTACCTGTGTTAATGTAGAGGAGCGAAACTATGGTGTGGTATAAATAGTATAGATCTAAGGTGCAGTCGGATTCAATGAATAATCTTAGGGATGTGTTAGGTGTGAGAAGAATTGATAAAATAAGGAATGAGAGCGTTAGGAGCTGCGTGGTGTGAAGGAAGGCTTGAATGAGCATAAATAAGTATATTAAGATTGTTTGGCCATGTGGAAAGGATGGATGATAGTAGGTTGGTTAAGCGGCTGTATAGTGGCGAGTGTGCTTGGTTTGACAAAATTTCCTGAAACGAAGCAACAACAACTCCCCAAAAGAAAGTTGCTGAATTGAATAAAGAGATTGAAGTTTCTTTGAAGATCAACGATTAAAAATAATATTACTTTTCTTTAATTGGTATTTTTAATTATACCTCTCGCTTCATTTTACACGTGAGAATATAACAAAAGTGAATCCTCTTCGCTTTACGATGCACGATAAAATTACTACTATGGTATTTAGTTAAAATACGTAAATCAAAGGTCATGACCTCGTTTTAAACTTAAAACGTTAAATAACTATAGCTATTACATTTAAAGTTCTCTTCTGAAAGAAGATATATAAAAAATTAAAACACTAATAATAAAATTAAACTTAGTCGACACAAATTATAAATAAAACGAGATCTTCACCGATGACGTCACTCCATAATTCCTTTCCTGTAATTATAAAAATACATTGGATAGTTTAGTAGATTTAATCAACTAAACCATTTTTCTCTTCTCTCTCTTCTTCCTCTCCTGTCCTCTTTCCTTCAACATATAACCTCATGTTGTCGGTTCTCACTCCTTTCGTTAGCACATCCTCTATCTATGCTTTTGTGTTTATCCATGTTATTTTATTTATTTCTTTCATTTCTATCATTTCTTTAATAACAGCGATGCCTATCCTCAATCTTTTACCCGTCACTCCTGAAGTGGAATAGATTGCTTTACTCAATGTTTTGCTGTCGGTTTTTATTTCTATAGGAACATTTTCCCCTGTAATAGTTTTTTTCAGCCCCTTCAACTAATGATAACATTTCTGATTCTATTGTTGATCTTGCCACCCTCTTGGCAACTCCCGAATTCCAAAATATCGGACAATTTTTCTCACTTTCACCTACCAAATTAATTATATAACCCATTTATGACTTCTCTTTTTCGACATTCCCAATGAAACGTCTGTGTTCAAACCTAATTCTTCCTTCTCTTAACTCATCCATTTTATCTTTAACTCTCTTCTCTTCTTATTTTCCTAATTAGTCTAACTTTCTTCATATCTTTCCCATAAGCTATCTTAATAGCCTTGCTCAAGTCACTCAAACTATAAGCAATGTCCAGTCTACTATGTTGACTCACCCAATTTAGTTGTCCTACTAATGATCTGTATCTTGTCATTTCTTCTTTATTTAATTCTTTCTCTCCTTTTTGATTTATAATTAGTGTCGACAAAGTTTAATTTTATTATTAGTATTTTAATTTTTTATATATCTTCTTTCAGAAGAGAATTTTAAATGTAATAAATATAGTTATTTAACGTTTTTAGTTTAAAAGGCGGTCGTAACCATTGATTTACGTATTTCAACTAAATACCTGTTTTAATATTATTATTATTATTATTATTATTATTATTATTATTATTATTATTATTATTATTATTATCATTATTATTATTATAGTAATTTTAACATGCAGCGTAAAGCGAAGAGGAATCCATCTTTGTTATATTTTCCCGTGTAAAATGAAGCGAGACGTATAACTAAAAATACTTATATAAAAAAAGTGATATTATTTATAATCGTCGATCTTTCAAGAAACTTCAATCTCTTTACTCACTTCAGAAATTTCCTTTAGGCGAAATGTTGTTGTTTCGTATCAGGAAATTTTATCAAATTAAATGGTAATATAGAGTAATATTTATAGGAATTATTATTATGCACTAAAAGTATTTTATTACTACATAGGGGTAATACTTGTATAATCATTATTGCTTTTGATCCAAAAATAAATATGTGAAAGTTGTATTAGGTGTTAAGATGAACATTATCACGAGAAAAATTATTAAACTCTTTGAACTATTAAACTGATATTTTATAATTGCAGATTACTAACACTTGGTCATAAAGGATTTACAAGTCTAGATAAATTAATATAGTGCAATAAATCTCCTTCAATTCAATGACAAGATGACAAGAAAGTATCTAACAAACTATCTAAATAAAAATTTAAAGAGTAAAAGAATAAAGAAATATTATCTTAAAATAAAATAAAATTATGAATGACTTAAAGAAATACCCTTATCTTTATATTTTATTTTACTATCCCTCTAGCACAGATGCAATATGACATCGTAGTAAGCCAAATTTTGTCACGATTAAGCAATCTCTGCACGCATAATCGCATCAAAATCAACTTAGACAAATATATATTTGAGTCAGTCTTTTCTAAAAAATACTGACAAACTTCTAATTAAAATTTATTTCAAGGTGCTAAAATCTCCTAAACAAATCAATTTTCAATAAATATTAACAACAGTCACAAATGCATAAACATTTTAATGGCAACATCAAATAGAAACAGGGCAAAATTGAATAAAATTTTAAGTTTTCCATTACTAACCTGGAAGAGTGCTGTTGATCAGTAATGTTCTAATCTTCAGTAACTAATTTAGCAAATACATACAGCAATCGATTTACTCTTTTCTGAGTAGTGAATCATCTAAAATTCCACTGGAAAGAGACTGGGCAAATAATATTTAATCATTTTCGTCTTCCTGTTTCAGCAAAACCCCCCCTCCAGAAATAAACGTTGTTTCAAAATCACCAATTACTTTCTCACTGATCCATTTCTATATATATATAATAACTTATATATATATATATATATATATTATATATATATATAAATATATATATTATTAATATATATATATATATATATACTCGCTCCTTCAAATTATTTGAATTATTCGGATCGACGCCATTTACTTTCAAAATTTCCGTTCAACATTTGCGAAATAAAAGCTATTTCTTTCAACGCAATGTGTTGATTTTGAAATAGTGCTGTTATATAAGACTGGCAGGTATCACATAATATATACTAAGTAGAAATGAGAGTTGGGTAAACTGCACCTGAAGAAGCGGTTGTGTCTCTCGTAGGAAAGAGGAGGGGGAAAGAAGTGTCTGTCTGTCCTTCTTCGCTACCAAATCAATTAGACTACAAAATTAAAATCATAGTACCGTATTTTTATTATTTTTATTATTATTTTATGTCCCTTCCTTGAATAGGACCCAACCCTTTTGAATGCTGAGCAACAAAGACGATTGGCGTGAGTTAACTAGTCAAAAGATAAACAAAACAATCGGACGGATTGCTGCTCTTTACAAATAAAGTAAATAAAAAGCTGTGGAACATACATAGTATTTTGGAACTTGCATGGGTAAACTGTAAGTTTTGTTAATTGACTGTTTATTCTCCTAGAACGATCTCTTGCTTTGGTGAAAAATAAGTAAGTTTGAATTAGGAATAATAATTTGGCATTGTAAAGCTCGGTGAGTCAAAAGTTACTTATTTAAGAATTTACTGTGAAACTAATATTATTGTTTTTGACTTACTTTTGATAGAAATTGTCTAAGGATTTGTTTGAAATATTACGAACATTACTACTAGCGAGTTAGCAGGAGGTTAAATTATTTAAAGAATTATACAGTATTTACCTATGAATAAAGTAGGATTCGATATAGTGAATATATACGTAAATGTGAGGTGATGTGTTTTAAAGATTATTTGTATGCAGGGTTTATTGTTAGTGTTAATACTCGTACATTTAAGGTTTGCCACATTTATTGATATTTGTTTGGTTACTTTCTGCAAATATTTTTTAATTTAAAGCGATTATAAAACGAGTAATTAAGGGAGACGAAGGTAATTTTTGAAACGTTATTTTAATTATACTTTAAAGAATTTTAAATAATTAAATAAAAGATTATAAATAAAGTTTTAACGGGGTAAATTTTAAAGAAAGAAAGGGAGAAAGGGGGAAAAAAAAAAAAAGGAAAAGAAGAAAAAAGGAAGAAAAGTGTAGGAATAGATATAAATTGATAGAGTGTAGATTTTAACCTTTTATATTTTATATTTTATGTTATCATTTTAACCTTTTACTATTGTTATTGTTATTATTGGGGTACATTTGGTGAGCGGGGTGGTGGCCTTAGGTGTTGGGAAGTGCCTAGGGTGGTGGGGGGTCCCACAAAGCGTGCAGCCTGAGTGTGTATATATTATATAGAAGAAGGAAAAGATGGGAGGAGAGATGTAATTAGGGTGGGATGCATGAATGTGAGAGGGGTAAACGAGGATTTGAAGAGGGAGGAAGTGGGGTTAATGTTTGAAGAAAAAAGGTTGGATGTGTTAGGGGTAACTGAAACTAAGTTGAAGGGAAAGAGGGAGATGGATTTTGGAAAATACAAGGGTATGATATCAGGGGTGAACGAGAGAGTGAGGGCGAGGGAAGGGGTGGGAATAGTTATGAGGAAAGAGGTGTGGGATAAGGTAAGGTTGTGCAGTCAGGTGAGTTCGAGGATAATGTGGGTAAAAGTGAAAATTCGGGGGGGAAATGGGGGTTTTTATATGCGCATATGCGCCAGTGAATGGGGCGAGGGAGGAGGAGAGAGAAGATTTTTGGAGTGAGTTGAATGAGTGTTGGGAAGAGTTTTGGGGTAAATGATAAAATTTGTCTATTGGGAGATTTTGAATGCAGGAGTGGGAAGGGAGGGGGTGGGAAGAATAATAGGACCATTTGGGGTAGGGGGGAGGAATGAGAAAGTCTGTTAGAGTTGTGTGTTGAGAGAAGAATGATAGTGGGGAATACTTGGTTTAAAAAAGTGAAAATCATAAGTATACATGGAAGAGGGAGATAACGGGGGGGAGGGCGGTAACTGGATATGTGTGTGTAAATGGGAAAGGTATAGAGGCAGATTACTAGATGTAAATGTATTTAGAGGGGCGGGGGAGGGGGATATCGGATCACTATTTGGTGGTTGCTAGGATAAGGGTGGGAGGAGAGGTAACGGTAAGGGAAAGGGGAGAAAAGAGGAGAATAGAAGTGATAAAGGTGGAAAAATTGGAAGAGACAGTGTGTAAGAGGGAGTTTAGGAGAGGTATGGAGGAGAGGTGGAGAGACGTGAGGGGAACGGGAATTGGGGAGGTGGAGGGGGAGTGGATGAGATTTAAAGGAGGCAGTAATGTGAAAGAAAGGCTAGAAGGTATGTGGAGTAAAAAGGGTGGGTGAAAGCAGAAGGAAAGGGAGTGGATTGGTGGAGTGATGAGGTGAAGGAGGTGGTAAAAAGGAAAAAAGGAGGCTTATGTGAAGTGGTTGGGAAGTAGAGAGAGGAAAACTGGGAGGAATATAGAAGGGTGAGAGTGGAAGCAAAGAGGGGCGGTGAAGAGGACGAAGAGAAGAGCAAAAGAAGATTGGTGTAGAAAGTGACGGAAAATTTTGAATCGGGAAGCAAGATGTTCTGAAAGAAGTAAAATAAAAAAAGGAGAAGAAGGAGGGGTTAGGGGGGGAAGGATTAAGGGAGGAGAATGGGGAGTGGATAGGAGAATGAGGATAGGTGAAGGAAAGGGGGGGAGTATTTTAGTGATTATTGAAATGAAAGGTGGGTGGGGAATGGGAAGAGATGGCAAAGAGGTGAGGATGGGGAGTGAATTGGGAAGGGAGGGGGAGGATGAAATACAAATGGAGAAAATTATTAGGGCCTTGAATAAAGGAAAAAAGAGGGAAGTTCCCGCAGGTATGGATGGTGTGGAGAAATGGAAATGTTGGGGCGAGGAGTGAATAGGGGTGGAGGAATGGCGTATAGGTTATATAATATATGTTGGAGGAATGGTGAGGTAACCACAGGATTGGGAGGATGGTTTTTTGGTTCCCCTGTATAAGGGGAAAGGGGATAGGATGGAATTTGGGAATTATAGAGGTATATGTCCTTTTAAGTGTGGTAGGGAAAGTGGATGGGAGAGAATACTGATTGAGAGAGTGAGAGGTTTTACGGAGGGGAAAATGGGGGAAGAACAAGGAGATTTAGGGAGGGAAGAGGGTGTGTGGACCAAATGTTTTACACAAAAGATGCTTGTGGAGAAAAAGTATAGAGAGGAAAGGGAAAGTGTATTGGTGTTTTTTAGATTTAGAGAAAGCATATAATAGAGTGAAGAGGGGTGAATTGTGGAGGGTGTTGGAGGAAAATGGGAGTGGGGGGTAAATTAGGTAAAAGGTATTAGGGCCTTTTAAGAAATAGTAGAATGTGTGTGAGAGTGTAAGAAGGGGAGAGTGAGATGTTTGGGGTGGTGAGAGGGATTAAGGCAGGGGTGTGTAATGTCTCCTTGCTATTCAGTTTGTTTATGGAGAGTGTTTGCAGAGGAATGGTGAAGGGAGGGGAGGGGGGTGGAATTCGATGAATGGGAATGATAGAAGGGAAATGAACATGATATTACTGTTTGCGGACGATACTGCCTAGTGGCGAAGAACGCGAAAGGGCTGAGGTATTTGGTGAAGGGAGTTTGAGAGAATTTGTGGACAAAAGGGGCTTAAAATAATCCAGGTAACAGTAAAGTGTTGTGTTTGAGGAGGAGGAAGAGAGGAGGGGGAGGGGGTAGAGGTTAGAGTAGGGGGGGGGGGTGTAGAATTGGAAGAAGTAAAGATTTTAGATATTTAGGGATGGATTTGGGTAAGGGGGTAGGGATGAAGGAGGTAGAACATAGAGTAGGAAAAGGAATGAGAGCTTTGAGTGGTCTGAGAGAATTAAGGGAAAGGGGGGATTTATCACAGAAAGTTAAGAAAAGTATGTTTGAAAAAATTTTGTGTACCAGCGGTGTTGTTTGGGTGTGAAACGTGGGGGTTGAACGCCAGGTCCAGGAAGATGTTGGAAGTATTTGAGATGAAAGGGTTGAGAGCGGTTTGTGGGTTAGCAGAAGGGAGAGGATTAGGAATAGGGTGTTGAGGGAGAGATGTGATGGGAGGAATGGGTTGGTGGGAAGAGAGGAGAAGGGAATGTTTAAGATGGTATGGGCATCTAGTGAGAATGGAGGAACAGAAAGGTTAAGAGAGTTTGGGAGGCGGAGGGGAAAGGAAGAAGAGGAAGGGGGAGAAGAGGGAGTACCAAGAAGGAGGGTGGATGGATGGAATAAAGGAGATGCTGGAGGGAGGAGGGATGAGGGAGGAAGAGGGTAGGGCGCTGGCGAAGATAGAGTGGGGTGGGGGGGTGGGTGAAGGGCGAATGAGGGGAAAGCGTGAATGAGGAGGCTGTCGTACCACTACCACCCTGCGCTCAAGCGGGAAAAGTGTGGTGAATAAATAAAATAAATAAATATAAATAAATAAATCTATATAATATAATAATAAATATATAAATATATATATTTTAAATATATTTTATATATAATACATATATATATATATATATATATATATATATATATATATATATATATATATATATATTGCAATAAAAAAAAACACGTATAGTCTTTTTTGTTTGTTTTTTGAAAAACTTTATTTCTGGTTGGAATTTGATAAAAGAAATACCATATGAAAGAGCTCACCAAATCATTTCAAAATATGAAAATAAAAATTTAAAATCATTCAGTAGAAAAAAAAGACTATCCTCATAAAACATTAAAATAAAAAAATATCATCGTATCATGATTAATACACCAAAAGAAAGATCTGGTCCACCTATTTGTAAATTTGATATAAAAATTAAAATAAATTGAGTAAAAAAAATATTGAAAATAAATAAATTAAAAAAAAACTTGGAAGGAAAAAAACTTTTTTTCCATATTATATATATTATATTATAATATATTAAATTGATGCACCGATACCATGGTATCGGTATCGGTATCGGTGGTATTCGGCCGATTTTTGAGGTATCGGGTTTTTATTCGGGAAATTTTGAGAGGAGTATCGTACGGTACGGTACGTAAAATTTTTCCGCGATACCCTTAACGCGATACCAAACACATTTTGCGTCTTTAAATTGATTTCGAGTATATATATATATATATATATATATATATATATATATATATTATAATAATATATATAAATATATAATTAATATATATATATATATATATATAATATAATATAATTAGTTATATAAAATATATATATATATATATATATATATATATATCACGTACCATGTCCCGCATTGCTGCAGAGTGGTGTTGGTAGTTGAAAGGTTTTGAGCTTATTACACTATTCACGAAAAGCAAGATTTGATAGAAGGGGGTGATCTAAAGTTTCCTCAAATTAGTAAAACAGAATTGAAAAAATATTTCTTCAATGATGCGAATGACATGAGAAAACGAGCTTTAACCTTTCTAGAAATTAAGTTTGGAAATTTCCTTCTTCCTTTTTCTATTTTTGGCTTTTAATATATATACATATATATATATATATATATATATATATATATATATATTAATATAATATTATATATATATATTATATATAATATATATATATATATATATATATATATATATTATATATATATATATATATATATATATCCGTAATTTGTCTGATAATATTTCGGTATCTATCTGACCTACTGTATGTTAATATAGGCGTTTTCGCTTTTGCAATTTGTGCTTTACGAAACGTAAGAATGCTCGAATTTGCGTTTCGTTTTTTGCTAAAACTTGGCGCAAAACGTCAAGAAAATGCGCTTACCCACACGTAAAGAATTTCCGTAATCCCTATAAAGTTGCTATTTACGTGATTGTGATTTACCTACGTTCTTACGAAATGTGGCAAACAAAAAATGACAGCGTGGTAGGGCCTACCAAACACATCATTTTTTGAAATGATGAAAATTAAAATTCAATAAATCACTTTAAAATCTAATTTCTTCCAAATCGCGAAACTCCATCACAATAGGTGATCAAATTTTTTGCAATATAAACCCTTTTTTTATTTTTTCTGTTTATCCGAAATCGACGGGCTCCATCACAGCATCCAATTGTTGGCAAAACAAAAGT
>JABUQX010006809.1:5000-7500 GCA_015478945.1 Trachelipus rathkii
GATTCTGAAGAAATATCAATATTTTTTTCCCATAATCAGTTTTTTTTTTAATGTATTTTTCGGCCCCATGTAAAAGTACTAAAACAGTGGTGCCAAACCAAATTTTGTCAATCTATCAAATTTGTTTTTGTTTAAATTCGTTTTAGGACCCATTAAGTTTAGGTTATGATAAGTTTTGTTAATTATACACAGTAAATCTGTCTACTTAACCAAACTTATCATAACTTTACTGATTTTTGGAATGTAAAAAGAAATAATAGGCCTATATGCAGTGGCGGCTCATGGTTATTGTGCATGGGGGTGCTGCTTTATATATATATATAGCGTCGGGCGGGGTGACCAGGCCCGCCTCTTTAGGAGGGGTGATTCGGTCCACTCTAAATAAAATAAAAAATAATAAAAAAAAAAAAAAATTTTTTCGCTCATTTTATAGCCACGCGGTAGTACTACAAGTTTTATTTAGATCATATTTAATTCTAGAAAGTTTTTATATTTTTAAAAAATGTTAGAAATTAGGGTACAAAATTTCCTTCAATAGAACTTCACTTTTGAAAAATGTGATTTTTTTTAACTTCGTTATAAAATGAAAAATTGTGGATCGATTTTAATTATTTTTTCAGTGGATACACTCGAGTATGTTAGCTTTAAACTGGCAAAGTAAATTTTTGATCCAAGCAGTATTAGTGGCAAAAAAACGGGGCCTAACTTGGTCCGATTCACCCCGTAAAAATTGATGGGGGGGGTGGCTCACACCCTATAGTTCGTATTTTACGTATTATTATTGACATTTTTATTACGTATAATTAATTTAAATGTAATAAAAAGTTACTTATATTAAGTGAAAATTTTTAAAAAAAATGAAATTTTAATAAAAAAAACGAATTCAAAAAAGTGTCAAAATTTTTGAGCGGAGAGGGGTGAATCGGACCACCTTATTTTTATTCTTATTTTATTTATCATTATTGACATTTTTATTACTTATTACGAATTTTAATATGATAAATAATTATTATATTAAGTAAAAATTAAAATATAAAATTGAAATTATACGTAAAAGACGAATTTAAACAGATGGTCCGAGTCACCCCTCAATGGTGGTCCGCTTCACCCCTCCACGGTCAGGCTGACTCGGCGTTATTCAAACTTTAATAAAACTTTTATTATTAGAATTACATTATTATTTTTTTGTGTGCTTATGCCCGACTATAGGGCCGTGATTTACAAAAAAAAAATTTCCAAAAAGTGCATTAGGGGAGAGTCGGGAGACCAAGTTATACCTAAAGTGGTCCGCTTCACCGCCCGACGCTATATATATATATATATATATATATATATATATATATATATATATATATATATATATATATATATATATATATATATATATATATACCATATATATATATATAAAAAGATGAAACCCTTTATTTTTATAGCTATTGGAGTTTTAGTTTTTTTTTTTTTTGCTAGTATATGATACTAACAATGAATTTAAGTGGTGATGGACATGACTCAAAAATATATAGAACCTGTTATATTTTAGGTAATAGTTGAGTTTAACAGATTCTGACGAAATATCGATATTTTTTTCCGATAATCGGTTTATTTTTGGATCTTTAGAACCCATGTCAAAGTACTAGAACAGTGTTGCCAAACCTCTTTCATATATAAATTTAATGACCCAACGCAAAAAAAAAAAAAAAAATTGATACGTAAAAAAAGAATGATATATGAAAATAACGAAAAATGTCGTTTATAAAAATATCGTAAAATTGCCAGGTAATGGTAACGTTGCTAATATATATATATATATATATAATATATATATATATATATATATATATATATATATATATATATATATATATATATATATATATATATATATATATATATATATATATATACTCTATATATATATAATTATGACACTTACACGCACAGAAAAACCAATTAACTATTTTGGTCAGCGTTTGAAGCTTGTACCAGAATGTAAAGAAACAAAAATAAAATAAAAGTAAGATATGTATAGAAAAATAAATTACATATTTGGAATCAGGCGTACAAGCTTATTATATGTAAAAGTCACTTTATGATTTAAAATATGAATACCCTAGAGTAGACGCATAGATATCCAGAATTAGTCTCGGCCTCCTAGGTAGACGGCAGGCCTGTCCCATCGAGTTGAGCTAATGGAATTATATGTTTCCTTGAACTTCAATTTTAGGGGCTCGGGCCGATGAAGTTTGAAAGGAGGACGAAAGTCCCCGTCATCCACCTGGGGCCAGTGCTCATGCGATTTCCCAGAACATTGGATTAGTTTTTAATTCATAACGACTTTATATAATACTTTGCAAATGTAACATTAAACTCCGTGGTCTTACTTTTTCATGATATCTCCTGGCCCTTTTATTGAATTGCTTAAACCATAACGCTATAGCGTATATATATATATATATATATATATATATATATATATATATATATATAACATATCACT
>JABUQX010006809.1:12500-27500 GCA_015478945.1 Trachelipus rathkii
AAGCTCGAGTTTATACTATTAAATTATAATCCAAGAACAGAGATATATATATATATATATATATATATATATATATATATATATATTATATATATATATTAATATATATTATATATATATATATATATTATATATATATCATATATATATATATATATATATATATATATATATATATATACGGTATATATATATATTATTTATTAATATATATATAATATATAATATATCAAATTTAAAGTTGTACTGAAGGTTAATTGTAATAAAATTATAAATTATTTCAAAAAATTTAATTTTTACATAGAAACCCTTTTTTTTTAGGCTAAAAAGCAGGTTTATCCAATCAAATAAGCAGACTTTTTATGTTTGTATATGTTAAAAGAAATTCTCAGTTTATAAGTAGGATACTGGGTTTTTAAAAATTGATCAACAAAAGGGGGGATGGGGGGGAATTTTTTTTTCAACACCTTATAACTTTTTTAAAAATTGTTGTACAGATTTTTTTATTCATGCCTTTTTTATAGATCTATTAATTCCCTTTAAAATGCATTTTGAATTTTGATTCTGCATTAAGTAGAACCAAAGTTATCAGTCTTTGAAAGAAGTGAGTATCGCGGAACCCCCCAAAATTGGGGGGGCTGTTTTGCAGCCCCTACTCAAAATTGGAACCTAATATTTTAGGGGAGTGAGTTTTGTGCCAAAATGAGTTTGTATACCAAATTTCATTAAAATCGGAGGGGGTCGGGTGCAACTTTGCAAAAATTTTGCATGATTTGTCAGCAGAAATTGCACATATATATATATATATTTATTATATATATATATATTATATATATATATATATATATATATAATATGTATCCATTATTACCAGAATATGATTCCCATGTATGATTTTCAGATTAATTGAACCCTATCAAATATGAAAATGAACTCTAAAAATTAGTGCTGCTGAAAATGTAAAATTTTATCCAGTTTCTTAGCTTTATAAATCTTAAAAGTAGGATAGGACAAATTGGTCATTAAATTGATGAAAATTTAGTGGGTTCAGATAAGGAGTTGGTCAACATTTTCAATGCTTATTTTGCTTCAGTGTTTACTGAGGAAAGATTAGATAATAGTTTGGAGACATAGTTCTTGTATGCATGTAACAAATAGACTTACAGAATTTGAATTTGACATAAAAGATATTAAACGTTTACAAGACCATATTGAAAAGCTGCAGGCCCTGATGATATATATGGTAGAATTCCTGAAGGAGGGTAGTACCAGCATTGCAAAGACACTGTATTTGATTTTTAAGCGATCTATAATATTTGGTGAGGTACCAGATGACTGGAAAATGGCATAAAATGTGCCTATTTATACAGAAAGGAAGTAAGCGAACGATCTTGACGGGATACTTATACGCCGTTAGTCTTACATCATCAGGTTGTAAAGGTTTCTGAAAAGTTACTGAAAGGTCAATATAGAGAAATATTTAGAAGACAACAAGGTATTGTATGACTCCCCAAGCACGGTTTCGAAAGGGTGGTCATGTCAGACCAACCTTTTAGAATTTATGGAATACATTACTGACTGCAATGACTGAGGAGATCCAGTTGATATTATATATTTAGACTTTAGCAAAGCTTTTGATAAGGTTCCCCACATGACTGATGAAGAAGTTATTGCAATGTGGTATATAAGGAATGGTACATGGTTGGATTAAGCGTGGTTGCTGGATAGAAAACAGTGTGTGCAACTAAATGGCAATAAGTCTCATGCGAAATAGTGAAGAGTGGTGTCCCAGGGTTTAGTGCTGGGGCCACTATTGTTCCTCATATATAGTTATAAATGATTTAGACCAGGGACTTAAATGCAAGGTTTCTAAATTTGCAGATATCAAAGTGGCCACCTCAGTTTGGAATAGTGAAGGATGTATAAAAATTCAAAATGATCTTGATAAACTTCTTGAGTGGGCAGATAAGTGGAAAATGAATTTTAATAGTAAAAAGTGTAAGGTTCTTCACCTAGGTTCTCAAATAAAGTTTTAACTCATGAATATGAATGGGGATTGGCTTGAGTCTGGGGACTAAGAAAAAGATTTAGGTGTGATTATAAGCAGTAATTTGAAAGAAGCTAATCAGTGTTTGGAAGCAAGGAATAAAGCTAATAAGATGCTGGGCATAATAAATTTTGTTTGCAAGAGCAAGGAAGTAATAAGTAAACTGCAAAATAGCTATATTAGGCCAATAATAAGAATGTTTTCTGTAGAAAGGCGATTTCTTAGAGGGGACATGATATAAGTCTACAAAATATTTACATCTATTGATAATACAGAGACCAATAAATTCTTCATAGTAGAGCACAGACGGGAGACCAGGGGGCATAACAAGAAAATTAAGAAGAAAGAAAGCATGCCATCTTGATATAATAAAGCATTCTTTCAGCAATAGGGTCGTTAAATTTTGGAATGGTTTGCCACAGGAGGTTGTTGATTGACTCAATTGCAACATTTAAGAAAGGGTTGGATAGGTATATGGATGGGTTGGGTATCATATAGAATATTTAGACGAAGCAAATTGGCGGGTTTTTAGTTACAGTAGTTATTATGTTAGACTGCATGTGTGACCATAACTTAGTTATTAAGGTATGTGGATGGTTTGGGTATCATATAGCTATCATTTTTTTTTACTAAGCCAAATTAGTGGATTTTAGTTACAGGAATTTGATAAGCCCTAGGGTGCTTTGTGGATTTGCATGAGAGCATGTTTGGCTAGTGGGTTGACTAGGACAGTCTCGATAGGTCCATGTGGCTTCTTACTGTCTCTATATTTCTAATGCTCTAAAAAAAAAAAATTTGAAATATTAAAAATATTGACAGTGAAAAAGAGGCTTAGACTTGTCAAGATTGTCACAGTCAACTAAAATGAATAGGTCAAATTACCTAATATGCTCATGCAAAATTCACACAGCACCCTAGGGTTTGTCAATATCTTATATAGTATACACCAACTAGGTTACTACTAAAAGCAAAAACTATAGCTAGGTACATGCCAGTCACACCACAAGCTTTAATAGGTTTGTCATAGTTATAATATGCAGTTTTACATTAATAACTACCTAAAAACCTACCAATTTTGGCTTAGTCAAAATATAATATGGTAATAGTTGAGATTAGCGTAGTCTGATGAAATATCAATATTTTTTTCAGATAATCGTGTTTTTTAATTATTTTTCATCCCCATGCAAGAGGACTTTAAAAGCACTGCCAATTATCTATACCATATATAAATATATATTCACTCTACCAAATTTTTTTCTTTAAATTCAGTTTAGGACCATTAAGTTTAAGTTATAAGTTTTATTACATATACACAGTAAATCTTGTCTACTTAATAAAACTTATAACCTTACTTATTCATATGTAAAATGAAATTATATATTAAAACATTGAATAACATTTATAAATATTTATAAATATATCATAATTACTGCAAATTTTTATTAACATGTCACATGTGCTTCAAACCCATATCAAAACATCAATCACTTTTAAAGTAAATTGAATTTTTAGACTATGTTATACTTAACTATTACCTATAATATATATATATGCCCAACCATCCTTACACCTATCCAATTCTTTCTTAAATGTTCCAAGTGAGTCACATTCAACAACCTCCCCCAGTGACCCATTCCAAAAATTAACAACCCTATTGCTACTGAATGAATGTTTTCTTAAATCAAGATGGCATGCCTTCTTAATTTTCTTATTGTATCCCCTGGTCTCCCGTCTGTGGTCTACTATAAAGAATTTACTGGTCTCAAAATTTTGGTACTATGAATGTAAACTTGGTAATAATATATAGTTCCTGTGAGTGTAATTAAATAGAGCCAACACATTGTAAATATTGTATTAAAACTATAAACATTTAATATACAAAAATGGTATAAAAAATTTTATTTGAAGTTTTTTCTACAGATTTACGTACATTTTAAAATATTATCAATAAAAAAAAAAAAAAAAACAAACGCAACAAAAATCATAACAACTCGGCTTCCTCTCATTCATGTAGGTTTTTTATATTATATGATTATTAACACAGTGTCTCTACTATAGTCGTTTTCGTTTTTGCATTTGTGCTTACGAAACGTGAGAAATGCTTGAGTTTGCGTTCGTTTTTGTCAAACTTAGCGAAAAATCGTGGAAAATGCTCACCAAACGTAAGAAATTTCTTTAATTCTGTAAGGTTGTTATTCCCATGTTTGCCGAATTTAGCAGGTTCTTACGAAAAAATGTAAACTAACAAGATGGCGGCGTTGTAGGCCCATTTGAACTGATAAATGTTTCACTCAATAAAATTAGATTTAAATCTAATTTCTCCCAAATGGATAAACTCCATCACAATTCACAATAGTTGATCAGTTATTTGTAACATGAACCATGTTATTTTTTATTTGTTTATTCTAAAACCACGTGCTCCATCACAACACCTGATTCCAATTGTTTGTAAACACAAGTGACTTTTATGAAAAATCGCGTTCGTTTATGCAAGAAATTAGTGCCAAAACTGGGTAAGCATTTCTTATCGAGCGTAAGCACAAATGTCAAAAACGAAAACGGTCTAAGCTATCAACGATTCGATTTTATAGATAAAGTGTATGTATATTAGAGATATTATCTGCGTTTCCCGAAGCCCGAGTGCAGCCAGTGTGCAAAATCGACTCGGAAACGCTTCGAATTAAAAAAAATTACATTAACCAATCAGAGAACAGGAATATATGGTAAAAGTTACTTAACGCCCACACGGAACGTGAGCTCGGATCAAAATTTTTTTTTCACAGGTAGCCTCTATGATACATAAATAGACGTTTTAGGGTCGGGGAAAAAAAAAAAAAAAAAAAACTCATATCTCAAAAACTACAATAGCTACAGCGAAAAGGAATACATTTTTGGAATCCTGGTAAAATTTTAGTAAGGAAAATGTAATTAAAGAATACCCCAAGAGTATACTGCACCGATGGTAGAAGTCGGGGTCTCCTTCCGGGAACTACGGGTAGGACTATTTCCCTTCGGGGAGGGTCTCCTGAACCCTCGTCTTTGGTATTTAGTGTCGCGGGGTTCCTCCGCCTCTACGGGGTATGGAAACCCCCCCTGTCCCCGTCGACTCGAGCCCCTACATTGCCGTGTAAAACCTTAAAAATAAAATATATATAATTTCGCCCTAGAACAGGTAAAAAAAAAAAAAATTCATTTCGACCCTAGAACATCTATTTATGTATCATAGATGCTACCTGTGAAAATTTTTTTTGATCCGAACTCCCGTTCCGTGTGGGCGTTAAGTAACTTTGTCCGGAAATTTGAGTACCTGGAAACGGCCGAGCACGCCCGTCGGATCAGCTGACAATTGTAAACAATACTTTTGTACTTATATGTATCTATTTTATGAAATGATACGATATATTAGTATCCTTAATATAAAAAGTTAACTAAAATATTAAAAAATCTTTGGCAAGCCATTTCCAACACATGTTTTGTAAAGAAATTTGTTTGTAAACAAAGTATCCTTTCGCAGCCCGCCCGTTTACTAATTCCCAAAATCGAGGATTTAACAAAGGGCGCCTGACTGTGACGTTTACATGACGTTGAAGTGCGCAAACGGGCGTTGGAAACTATGATTATGCGCCTGTGTGCCCGCCCGGGCTGCAGTCGGGCTTCTGGAAACGCAGCTATTATTAGTACTTCAATCCAATATTATAATTTTCGGACCATCTTGCGTGTGTGCATTAAAATTTCCCGCCAAAAAATAAAAACATTTAAATTGCTTTGTATTCATATTTAAAGTAGGGTTGGCACGAAAAAAATCAAATGATTTAAATCAACTGATTTTTTACATGATTTTTTTATTAAAAAAATCAAGATTTTTTTTGATTTTTTGATTTTTTTATTTTTTAGGTCAATTTTTTTTTTCTAAATTAATAATTAATTAATTATTCCTAGTTATCACCTGATTAATGATAAGTATATTTCATCCAGGGAGTTCACGAAAAAAATCAAATGAAAAAATCAACTGATATTTTACTCGATTTTTTATAAAAAAAAAAATGATTTTTTTGTTTTATACATATATAGATAAATATATATAGTGAGAGAGAGAAAGAGTATATATATTATATATATATATATATATATATATATATATATATATATATATATATATATATATATATATTTCTTTTCTTTTTTTTTTTTCTTTTTTTTGTATATTTTCACTTATTTTGTATAACATGATTTATTTAGGTAGCAAAGAATTTCAAAATTCAAAAAATTTACAGAAACAGCCTAGCTTTCATGATTTTTTTTTGAAACTAATCGCTAAACGAAATAGTAGTCTGGGATATAGCTGCCAGAGCACACATCACACACACATATATGGTATAAAGGAATTATTTGAATTTGTTTTTAATGATTTCTATACATTTTATGCTTATAGCATAGTAGATATTTATATTGTGGTGTACGTAAATATTTTTTTTAAAAAATTGACAAAATTTGCTAGACAATATTTTTACGTAACATACAATAAAAAAATAAATATAATAACAATACGAATATATATAGTATATAGGGATGGATGTGAAAGAGAAGAGTGAGCAGATATATATATATATATATATATATATGGAGGAGGAGAGGAGGAGAGTGAGTGGAGGAAAGAGGATAATGGGAGCCTGAAATTTTTCACCCCTTGTTCGGCTTTGAGCATGTCAAGCTTTTTCTTATTTTTAACAGGTTCACAGGGCAGGCCTAGAATAAGCCCAGAAGTTTACCACCAAAGAATTTTTTCAATAAATAATTAAACTTAACACTTTTCTGAACTTAGAAATCATTTTTTTTGAACTTAGAAATTTTTTCTCAGAAAAAGTCACAGTAATAGCATCTACAATATGCCTATATATATATATATATATATATATATATATATATATATATATATATATATATATATATATATATATATATATATATATATATATATATATATATATATATATATATATATATGAGTCAATGTACAGGACCCACCACGGCTCACAAAGCGGCCACACTGGGTTGAATAATCAACTCCATGCGTGAGTTCTGGCTTATACATATTTTAAATGTCAAAGAAAATTTGAATGGCGAAATGAATATTCAGTCAAAAATAAATAAAAAGCTAAATAAAAAGATTTCCTTACATTATAAATAGTCCTAATATTACATAACAAAATCAAATATTGTAAAGAATATTCAATTCTTGAAAATACAAGAAAATAGAGTTACTGCTAAGGTGGGAAGATTAGGATAAGATATGGGATAACCTTTTAGAAAGTGTTATGGACCATAAAGTAGGAAAATGACGACGGCGAATGGGGTCCAGTTGGGGACAATCAATGAAGATTTGGCGAACAGATTGCGGGGTATGGCGACTGCAAAATTTGCAGATGGGAGGGGGTTCCCGTGACATATAGTGGCTGTGAGTGATATTGGTGTAGCCAATAAGGAGGCGGGCAAGTATCACCTCGTGTAAGCGCTTTAATCGGTGGGAGGAAGACCACTCACCAAAGTTCGGCTTTATATTTCTAAGTTTCGTTCCCAGTTCTTGCCAATAAGATCGAAAGCCTTGCCTGAGAGCAGGATAGTAATCGGTTGATGGGAGGCGGCCTTGTCGAATGACATCCGGGAGGTACCTGGAACAGCTCCGTAAAGAAGAGGTGGCCATTTTGGCCTCTCTATCGGCAATTTCACTGCCAGTTACCTATACATAAGAGGGGGTCCAACATAGTATGCTATGTTTCTTATGGGGGTGGCGCAGCCGAAGAAATTGTTGTACGGCGGATACCATTGTCTTTTTAGAATAGGAGGTTTTAAGCGCTTGGAGCATGTTGAGCGAATCTGAATAAATGACATAAGAGTGGTCTTGGTTAAGGAATAGAATTCGAGAAAGGGCAATCATTATAGTTATTACTTCTGTATTAAAAATTGAAGCATGAGGGGGAAGGGTATGGGAGAGGTTGCGATCAGGAAAGACAGCAGACGCATCCACACTGTCCCCTATTTTAGATCCGTCAGTGAACACTGGAGTAAATTCACCGTGAATTACGGAATGGGACAGGAATTATATCTTTAACAAGACAGCAGGGTGGCTAGATTTGGAGAGAGAGAGAGAGAGGTCAGGGCCAAGCAAATAGTGGGAGCAGGGAATAGCCAAGGTGTATACCCTTCGTCATAAGAGAAAGCAGCACCTTTTGTAAAGGAATGTTAAGGAAATTAGGGACGTTGTAAACTATGTTTGCAAATGGCCAGTAATTAGGATTCTGAGGCATCTCCCGCAAAATCGGTGTCAGAGCAGACGGTATTAGGGTTTGAAAGCGAAGATAACTTGTGCACACGATGTATTTCCTTCGAAAAGAGAGTGGCTTCACGTTGGATTCAACCTCAAGGCTCACCTGGGGGGACTATCGGAAGGCTCCAGTGGAGATATGGATCATCTCGTTTTGTATGGGATCTAACAGGTGTAGTAGAGTTAGGGAGGCCTGACCATATACTGCAAATATGTCCAGCTTCGATCGGATTAGGGCGATATAAAGACGTAAGAGGGACTTGCGATCAGTACCCCAAGATTTTGAGGCGAGATGACGTAATAGGTTAAGCACGCGATGACAAGTCGTTTTCAGGAGTTTAATATGCCGTGCGTATGTTAAGTGGTCATCTAGAATGAGTTCTAGAAATTTGACTTGTGAAGTTACAGGAATGGGCTAACCATATAA
Organism: Trachelipus rathkii; assembly: GCA_015478945.1. Taxonomy (NCBI): domain Eukaryota; kingdom Metazoa; phylum Arthropoda; class Malacostraca; order Isopoda; family Trachelipodidae; genus Trachelipus; species Trachelipus rathkii. The sequence goes on from JABUQX010006809.1 coordinate 21,297, forward strand.
GGTTAGGTTCGCTGGAAGAAGGTGGCAGATTCTTCGATTTCCTTTTTTGTTAAAAAGTTTTCTGAGGTTTTGGTGGGTGAGAAATGGAAGCCGTGGGAGTTACCCCATTGTGAAATATTCTCAATAGTTAGTTGAAGTTGCCGTTCGAGAAAAGGCAGTCTAACACCGGCTATATATATATATATATATATATATATATATATATATATATATATATATATATATATATATATATATATATATATATATATATTGAATAAATATAGTATATATATATATATATATATATATATATATACGCGATCTAAGGGGGGCAAGCCGGGCAAATGCCCAGAGCGGCAAAAATGAGGGGCGGCAAAATTGAGGGCGAAATGTAAAGCAAACAAGAAGTCGGATTTTATTTTTTCATTCGTTTAACATCAGTTTTCTGTAGTTCGGTCACATTGCAGTTTGTAAATAATGTAGGGATAAACAAAAAACTAGAAAGCGATCTAGAATTAAAGTGTTTTTCTATTTTATATTTCAGCAGTTAAGTTCATACTGTCATGCAATAGATATATGCGAAGTCTGAAAGTTCTCAAATTGAATAGTGGATGTTGGTGGTATGGTAGATAGATAAATCATACAAATATAGGAGAGTGTGTGTGTGAATTTATTAAGTAAGTACCTACCTACCTATTTATAAATCTATAGTACATAAAAAAAAAGTTTACACTTACATATTAAATTATGTGGTCATTCAATTTTCAAATCAAGATCAGGAGTCAGTTATAGCAAAATAAAATATATATATATATATATATATATATATATATATATATATATATATATATATATATATATATATATATATATATATATATATATATATATATATATATATATATATATATATATATATATATAGAGAGAGAGTAGGAGAGAGAGAGGAGAAAGAGAGAAAGAGAGAGAGAGAGAGAGAGAGAGAGAGAGAGAGAGAGAGAGAGAGGCAGGTGATTGGACAGAAAGGACAATGATCTTGGATTGGCAGGAGTGCTGGACGAGTGATCAGCGGGGAGCGAAACTCGGAAATGCAAAGCCGAATATTGGTGAGTGGTTTTCCTCCCACAGACGAAGGCGCTTGCATGAGGTGATACTTGCGTGCCTCCTTATTGGCCACACTAATGTCATTCACAGTCACTATATGTAGCGGGACCCTCCTCCCATTTGGAAATTTTGCCGTCGCCACACCCTTCAAACTGTTCGCCGTATCTTCATTGATTGTTCCCATCTGGACCCTATTCACCGTCGTCTTTTTCCTGCTTTGCGGTCCATAACACCTTCTAAATGATTGTCCCATGTCTTATCTGAATCTTCCCACTTTGGCAGTAGCTCTGTTTTCTTGTATCTTCAAGAAGTGAAAATTCTTTGTAACATTTGATTTTGTTATGTAATCTTGGTACTGTTTGTAATGCAAGGGTACAATTTTGTTTAGTATTTGTTTGTTTTTGACTGACTGAATATTCGTTTCGCCATTCAAATCTCCCTTTGACATTTGAAGTATATATATGACAGGGCCCTCCCATGGTGCTGATTTTTCAGCCCAGTATGGCAGCTTCTCTGTGAGCCGTGGTGAGTCCTGTACACTGATTCAATATATATATATATATATATATATATATATATATATATATATATATATATATATATATATATATATATATATATATATATATATATATATATATATATATATATTATTTGAAATTATTTACTTATTATACATACATTTATTTTTATGTTTTAATTTACTATTTATTTTTACCATACAGAATGGCTGACGGTAGAGCACGCTTGTTGGCATAACAATATAAAAAACGAAGGCTCGAAAAAAATGCAGAGCGACAAAAACAAGCAGGGGCATTAGAGTCCTTCTTGAAGAAAGGTCACGGTGAGCTTAACAAACCATCGTCACCCACACTGGACTCACATCTACAAGAAACCGATGTAGTAGCTGCGGCCCCGCTTTAACCACATGATGAAGGTACGCCAAATATAATCTGTGAACCTACTGCTTCTTAGTCAAGCGATATTACAGGTGAAGGTGCTATTCCAACTAAAAGTGTTTCAGCAGGCTCAACGCTCTTTTTTTTCTGTTTTTCATGCAGTCTTGAAGTAGTGATCTCCTTCTTCCACGAAATCTTCGTTTGAGATTGCCTTTTGGGTTACTTAAAATTTGGATTTGTGATAAAAAAGATATTGGTCAGAGTTATGAATGTGTTTTGATTTATGTGGAGTTCTTCTGTCTCGTTTAAAAGGTAAAGTTGCTTCAAATAATATTGGATTAGTTATGGCGATAAAGTAATGTGCGTTAAAGAGAGGGTAGACATAGCCTTGTATAATATCTTTATTAAATCACTCTACAAAAATAAATTTTATTTGCTCAACGGTGCAAGTGATCCAAGCTCTCTTATCCAAATTATATAAATATGTTCACAATAGCGAAAGAGATGCTAAGTAAAGTCAAATCAGGCAGTAATATAATGTTAAATCTCAAAATAGTAAATAGTAAGTAAATATTAATATACTATATACGTAAAATTGAAACAATATTAAATTAACATAATATTAAAACATGACACCAATAGGATAACAATAATAATAATAATAATAATAATAATAATAATAATAATAATAATAATAATAATAATAATAATAATAATAATAATAATAATAATAATAATAATAATAATAATTATAATAAATAAATAATAATAATAAATAATAAAAGAATATAATTATCATTATAATTATAATAATAAATAGAAATATAATACAGTTATCAGGGAAAGAAAGCAATAAAAAAATAATTAATAATATTAAAAGATAAATAACAAAATAACAAAAATAAAATAATCATTAAGTAGATACTACGAATAAGAATATAATTGATAATTTATATATATTTCATTAAAATTTTTAAATTATAATTATAATTATAATTATAATTATAATTATAATTATAATTATAATTATAATTATAATTATAATAATAATAATAAAAACATAATAGCAAGTTAATAACAATAATAAATAATTGAAACATTCTCAATGAAATGGAAATAAAGTACATTGTAAATATTAACAATATCTAGTGTTCAGTAATATCAGAATAATATAATAACACTATTTTAAATATATTTTACAACAAAATATTACCTTTTCAAATGTAGTATTTTGGCTGTTGTCTTTGTCTCTGATGTGTTAAGTATGTAAGAAGCTTATCCTTATATAGGTTTAGGATGAAGGTGGAGCTTATGACATGTCGGAAGTGAGAGAAATGTAGATTGGGACAACAGTTTCCGTAAGAGTCGTTTTAATTTAGTTACATTGTCAAGAAGGGTACTCTCCCTCGGTAGAAGTTCTTTTTCCGGGGGAATAAGAAAACCTTTCTAAGTTGATGGTTGTTCGTTTTCGGAATTTCGAGATCTGTGTGTTTGCTATTCAGATTTGAAATTTTGTTTTGTCTGCTGGCTTTTGTGTATAAAAAGGCGACTTATTGCATAATATAAGCTATATACGTTAAATATATATATATTATACATATACGTATATATTTATATATATAGTATATACTAGATATAGTTATACTATATATATAATATATATAATATATATATAATATGACTACTAGAAGTATATATACATGGGCGTAGGACCAGGATTTCATGTTTAGGGGGGGCGCAAAGAGTTGAGTCGATTACATTACTACTAGATATAATAATACGTATATATAACTTAGTACATATATATAATATATATAATATCATAATAATATAATATATTGATAAATATAGATCTATGATATATAATATATATATATATATATCAATATATACTAATAATATATAATTATACATATATATGTTAAGATAATATAATATACTATATATACATATTATATAATATAGGCTCTCTACATCTTACATCCGCTCCCAGGAAGGCTCATTATAAGCCTGTCAGCCCACGGCCAAACGCTCTTCTTCCACTCCCTTCTATCTCTCCAAGCACCGTTCTTTCCGATCAAGCTGAATCATTAGATGGCATTTGATTCTTCTCAAGCGAATTCGTCTACGGGAGTCCTCTCCCATTTCTTCGTTGTGTTCTTCCCCGTTGGTCTGCCTCCTTCCGGTCTCCAGTCCCACCTCCTCCTGGCCCCCCTGCCACGCTCCATCCTTTCCACCTTAGTCTTGCTACATCTACTTTGTTGATAATAGGTATTACTCCTATACCTTCTCTAATTCTTTCGTGAGGAAACTATTTTTAGTACTCTTCGCATTCTCCACTGTCCACCTCAATTAGATTAACAGAAGTCACAATTATTTCTTTTAAGAGTTTTAAACATTCACCGAGTGTTAAAATACTTCTAAAAGGTCGATCTTATAAAGCTCTCACAAAATCTCATAATATCCCTGATGATTAGCGATAAACCAAAGCTCTAACTGTTCTCCCTTACTTTATCCAATTCTGCTCGCAATCTCACAAGGCACTTTCCTCCTTCTCTACCAAAACATTTCCACCCAAGGTTACTGATGATAATGTTATCTACGTTTTTAATCACCACACCATACACCTCCTCCGCCACCAACTCTTCTCCCTCCTCTCTTACTAACTATCATAATCCTGTTTATCTACGACTTCATGCACAGGGGCCGCTTCTCTCAGGATTTTCTATCAAAAGCCAAACACCACCCTCCTCAGATTCCTATCTCCGTACTTCACTCCAGCACGCCAGGACATCCGCATAAAGCCATCACATCTCCATTCAAGTCCTCACCCTGCCTTCCCTCACTGCCCATAATTCACAACATCCAAATATTGCTACCAAAACAGGAATTTCGCGGACCCAACAGCACTTCCTCCTGCTAACGCCAGCTTCCCCACCTCAAACCAATTTCTCCGTTTTCATATCCCGTTCTTACGTTACATTTGTCATTTTTATACATACTCTCCAAAGCTTTTCTTAAGTAACCACCCACTCCACCTCCGTAATCTCTCTCTAAAAACCTCGAACAATTTCTTTCTAGAGGTACTGAATCGAATGCCTTCTCAGACTTCTATTAAATGCGATGTATGCCTGTTTTGTTGTAATTCTATTATCTTTTCCGCTTACATTCTCAGGGCGAACATAAGATCTGTGGTGCTTCTATTCGCCCTGTACCCATACTGCTCCTCTCCAAGTCTGGGTTCGACAATTGCCCTCACTCTTCTTTCAAGTGTCCTTTTGCCAGATGGTCCAATAACGAAAAAAATCTGTAATTATTACATTCACCCACATCTCCCTTTCCTTTATATGTTGGTATAATGATGGTTTTACCCCTTTCCTTTAAATATTGGTATTCTCTCCAGCACTTGTTGAAAAACTTCAACACTGCTTCCTTCACACACTCTCCCTTCCTCTTTTAAAATTAATTCTATAGGGCGGCAAATCCATCCTTCTCCCGGGGAACCCTTCATTGTTCATTTGTCCTAAGGAGCCTCCTCCAAGCTCTTCCACTGGTAAATTACCCTGCTTCCTCCTCTGGTCTCACTTCTTCTCCCCTGCTCCTCCATTTCCTCACCCTCCTCACCAGAAGTTTTCCGAAAATATTACTGTCCCCATCTCTCATATTTATATTCTTCCGGTCTTTATTAACACTTACTCCCTTTCATCCTTTTATGCTGGCTATTTTGTTCTTTGATTTCCGATAAGTCTTTGCGAATCGGAAGATTTTTTTCCTAGCTCCTCTCGAGTCCCACCTCAGAACCTCCGCTACAGATTTTGTTACCTCCCTCTTTGCTCGTCTCTTCACACTCTCCGCCGTGTTTATGGCCACCACGTACAGAGCTCTTGACTGTGCCGTTCTGTCTCTTAACCACTTTCTCGTTTTTACAGTCTTCACCCTCGCCGCTCCTTTAACCTCTTCATTCCACAATCGCGTATGTCTATTTTTTCGTTTCTTCTTCCAAGAATTTTCTCTGCTGCTTTCATCAGTACATTTCGAATGTCATCCACTATCTCCGCATTCATCATCTGTTCCATTTTTACATTCAATATTTCTTCATATTTTTGCCTTTTCCTGCTGTTTCAGTACCTTCATTTTAATCACGCTTATCTTCTCCCCCACCTGCAGCCTCTCCGCCTTCATTCTTAAATCCGCCACCAACAATCTGTGATCAGTCCAT
>JABUQX010006809.1:42500-45000 GCA_015478945.1 Trachelipus rathkii
AAACTATTTTGTATTCGGCCATCAGCTTCCATCTTTCCTACTTACTGGAGGAATCTTGTGCTCATTCAACTCTTGCTATAACGGGGATCATTCTCAATTTTCATACTATCTACCTTTCGCTTTAACCTTTGGGTTTTTTTCAAAGTTTTCGAATCTACACTTAATGGGAATATTTGAAAATATCTTAAATCTTCTAATTTTATCTCAGATCTCCAGTGTGGGTTTCCATCCGGTTTTCCTATGGCAGTTGCTGGAGATATCTGCCGGATATTGCCTTAAGTCTATCAATAGTGGTGTTCCTCAGGGCAAGTTCTATCACCAACTATTTTTCTATTTTTCATTAACGATTCCCAGGCCACTCTTGTGCTGAAGACTCCTCCCTGATTAAATTCATTTCCACTAGAAAACCCACCCATTAAACAGCAAATAGTTAATGATGGGAGGATGGCATTGGAGCAACTCACCTCAAAACTTTCTCTTATCTCTAGTTGGGCCTAGCGAATAATAATAATATTATTAATGGTGGTGGTGGCGATTGTGTTGATAGTGACAATGATAATATTAATAATAACACTCGATCCTTGAATAGGGCTCTACCCGTGGATAGTGGTGACATTTGTAAAAACAAAAACAAAAAACGCTCCCCAGTTTCTTTCTAATCGTTCAACTATTGCAGCGTTTCCCAACCTGGTAATGGTAATGTCGGAAAACACCAATTGAAATTATTATGAACCATGTTCGAAGACTTGTATATCAAGATGGAAATTATTATGAACTTTTATCATAAGTTAATGTGGTTACAAATGATTTTAATGCTGTTTTTATGAGTTTTGATGTTAGACTGCTATTTTAAAAAATTGAAATAAATTTTAAAATGTAAAATCAAAAATAAAAGCCTATAAATGTCATTAATTTGAGTATTTTGATTATTTAGAACACCCCTAAGAGCATTACTACTTGAAAAAAAAAAAAACTTTTTTGTGTGAAGGGATGGGTGGTTGTTGGGTTATGGGAAAAGGGGTACTACTATACATGAAAAGCCTAATCAAGGGGTACAGGAGAAGAAAAAGGTTGGGAAGCACTGAACTATTGCATCATTTTTCCAATCCTATAGAGCTATAATGACCTCTCCTTGAGAAGAGTTCATGTTACACTCCTTTCCACACAGTCTCATCTATTCTCTATTCAACTCTCCACTGTCGACTACACTCATTCTTGCATAAATTCCACCTGTAAATTCGGGAACACTTTCCCTAACTTCAATTTTATCCACCTCCTTTCTCTTGTTTACTTTTAAACGCAGCGTATCTAGTCATTATGACAATTTAATTGGCAAATAAGTAGATCTTTCCTCGACTCTTGTGGAAACTATCTAGTCTTCTTGCCTTTTACTAACGGAGGTTAATCTATATATAGGTATATATAATATATATGATATATATATATAATATATATATACTATATATATAATATATACTCATATAGCTAATACTAGATATATATACGTATACGTACAGATATATATATATATATATACTATATGCTATGTATGTATGTATAGTGTGTGATGTACTATGTATGTATGTATGTTGTATGTATGTTGTATGTATGTATGTATGTATGTATGCTATGATATGTATGTATGTATGTACATGTATGCTATATATGTGTTGATATGTATGTATGTTATGTATGTATGTCTGTTATGTATGTATGTATGCATATGTAATGTAATGTATGTATGTATGTTCTGTATGTATGTATGGTATAAGTTAAGATATTTCTGAGAAAAGAAATCTAAAAGTAAGATAAAGGAATGATTACGAATCGCTCGTGAAACCAAGAAAAAAAATTTTTTATTAAAAAAGGAATTTTGTATTTCTTAAAAGTATTTTTCTTCTCAATTTTTTTTTTTTTTTTTTTTTTTTTTTTTTCAATTTTTGGATAGCAACGACTTTGTATCTTATATTATAAGTTTATATAAGAGTCTAATTCTTCACGCTGCTATTAGATTAACTCGATCACTTGAATATTTAATGATCTCTCGTACTGATTTAGCATTTAATCACAGATGATGGAAACAAGTTTTCATACAAATAAATAGGGTATCAAATATAATTATTAAAAATATGTTTCGATAGCTGAGAAGAAGTATGCAGCATATATATATATAAATATATATATATACAGAGTTATATATATATATATATATATATATATATATGTTAGAGTATATGGATATGTGGCTCTATCTAGAGGCGGCCAACTCTGCCTACCCAAGTGTATTCTTCCAGGTACGCCACTGATATATATATATATATATATATATATATATATATATATATATATATATATATTTATATATATTTTTATTTATATATATATAGTGTGTTATATATATCAAATATCCGCATCCGCATCTGCATCCAGCTATATATATATATATATATATATATATATATATATATATATAGTATGTATATATATATATATATATATA
>JABUQX010006810.1:0-32500 GCA_015478945.1 Trachelipus rathkii
CTGTATATCTACTGTCCATCTCCTGCCCATCTTCTGGCCATCTTCTGAACTCTACTGACGCATCTTCTAGCCAATCTCTTGGCCATCATTTGCTATTCTCGTAGCATCTTCTAGCCATCTAACTGGAATCTCATAGACATCCCCTGGCCATCTTCTATCCTATTTACTGACCATCTCCTGGCCACCTTTTGGCCATTTACTGAACATCTCCTGACATTCCCCTGCCATCTTCCTGACCATCTTCTGGCCATCTTCAGGCCGAATCTTCTGGCAATCTACCGACCATCTTCTTCCATCTACTGGTCATCTCTGGCCATGCTATCTGGCCATCTTCTGCCATCTTTGTCCATTCTTTTGTCCAATCTACTAGCCATCTTCTGCCATGATTCTGTCCATCTCTGGCCAACTCCTGTCCATCTTCTGGCCATCTACTGAACCATCTTCTGTCCATCTATTGGCCATTTTTCTGGGCATCTTCTGGCCATCTTCTGGCCATCTACTGACTGATCTCTTTCTGCCATTCCTGGTCATCTCTGAGCCATCCACTATCCATCTCTGTCCATCTCTCTTGCCATCTCTAGGCCATCTACTGGTTATCTCCTGCCCATTCCCTTCCCTTCTCTCCTGGCCATCTTCTGGACATCTCTTGGCCATACCCTGGCCATTTTCTTTCCATCTACTGGCCATCCCCTGGCCATCTTCTGCCATCTATGGCCAATCTTCTTACATCTAATGGCTACTTCTGTCCATCTTCTGGGCCATCTAACAAACTATCCTCTGTCTATTTACTGACCATTCTCCTGGCCACCTTTTGGCCATTTACTCGAACATCCTTCGGGCCATCTTCTGTCATCTTCTAGCCATCTATGTCCATACTCCTTTCACTCCTTGCCATCTTTTAGGCCATCTACTGGTTATCTCCTGCCCATTTCCCTGTCTTCTCCTAGGCCATCTTCTGTCCATCTACTTGCCATCCCCTGGCCATCTTCTATTTGTCTACTGGCTATCTCCTGGCCATTTCAGTTTATCTCCTTTTATCTCCTACTATGCCTTGCTATCCTCCTGGCCTGCTTCTGGCCATCTCCTGGCAATCTTCTGTCCTTCTACTATCTCCTGTCCATCTTCTGGCTATCTTCAGACCATCTTCTGTCCAATCTACTGTCCATGCTCCTGGTCAATGCTCTGGCCACCTTCCTGGCCACTCCTGTACATCTTTTGGCCATGTCCTGGTCATCTCCTGCTTATCATTGCCATCTTCTGTCCATCTACTATCTATCTAATTTGCCATCTTCTGTCCATCTACTGACATCTTCTGTCCATCTACCTTGCCATCTCCCTGGCCATCTTCTTTCCATTTACGGCATCTCGGCCATCTTCAAGTCCATATCCAGGATAATCTCCTGCGCTATACCCCTTGCATCTCCTAGCCATCTTTGGCCATCTCTTGGCCATCTCTTGGCAATCTCCTTTCCATCTTCTGGCCATTCTACTGACTATCTCTGTCCATCCTAGTGGCTCATCTCCTGGCCATCTTCTGGCCATCTACTGACCATCTTCTGGCCATCTACTGGCCATCTTCTGGCCATCTTCTGGTCATCTTCTGGCCATCTCTTGTCCATCTTCTGTCCATCTTTGGCATCCCCGGCATCTCCTGTCCATCTTCTGTCCATCTTCTGCTCATCTTCTGGCCATCTTCTGGCCATCTTCTGGCCATCTATTGACTATCTTCTGTTCATCACTGGTCATCTCTGGTTCTCTGACCATCTTCTGACCAGCTTTTGGCCATCTACTGCCATTCCCTTGCCTATCTTCTGACTACTAATTCCGTCTCCTGTCCCATCTTCTGCATCTACTGACCTTTCTTCTGTCGATTCTACCCTGGTCATGCTCCTGTACCATCTTCTGGCCATCTTCTGCCCATCTCCTGTCCATCTACTGGCCACCTCATGGCCATCTTCTGTCCATTTACTGGCCATCTCCTGTCCATCTTCTGGCCATCTACTAACTATCTTCTTTTCATCTACTGGCCATCTCCTATTCATCTCCTTGCCATCTCTTAGCTATCTCCTGGTTATCTCCTGAACATTCCCTTGCCTTCTCCTGGCCATCTCCTTGCCATCTTCTTTCCATCTACTGGACATGTCCTGTCCATCTTCAGTCCATCTCCAGATATCTCCTGGCTATTCCCCTTGCATCTCCTAGCCATCTTTGCCATCTCTTGGCCATCTCTTGGCAATCTTCCTTTCATCTTCCTGTCCATCTACGACTATCTTCTGTTCCATCCTACTGTCATCTTCCCTGGCCACTCTGGCCATCTACTGACCTTCTTCTGCCCATTTACTAACCATCTTCTGGCCATCTTCTGGCCATCTTCTGGCCAACCTACTAACCATCTTCTGGCCATCTAGATCAGTCTTCGTCCACTTCTGGCCATTTTTTTCCATTCTTCTGGCATCCTCTGTTCATCAACTGGTCATCTCTGGCTATCTTCTGACCATCTTCTGGCCATCTTTTGTCCATCTACTGACCATTCCCTGGCCATCTTCTGTCTATCTACTGTCCGTCTCCTGTCCATCTTCTGGCCATCTACTGACCTTCTTCTGTCCATCTACTGGTCATCTCCTGGCCATCTTCTGTCCATCTCCTGTTCCATCTTCTGGATAGCTACTGACCATCTTCTGGCCATCTTCTGGCCATCTTCTGGCCATCTTCTGGCCATCTTCTGGCCATCTTCTGGCCATCTTCTGGCCATCTACTGACCATCTTCTGGCCCTCTCCCGGCCATCTCCTGTCCATCTTCTGGCCATCTTCTGGCCATCTTCTGGCCATCTTCTGGCCATCTTCTGGCCATCTACTGACTATCTTCTGTTCATCAACTGGTCATCTCATGGCTATCTTCTGACCATCTTCTAACCATCTTTTGGCCAACTACTGGCCCTTCCCTGGCCATCTTCTGTCTATCTACTGTCCGTCTCCTGTCCATCTTCTGGCCATCTACTGACCTTCTTCTGTCCATCTACTGGTCATCTCCTGGCCATCTTCTGGCCATCTACTGACCATCTTCTGCCCATCTACTGGCCATCTTCTGGCCATCTTCTGGCCATCTTCTGGCCACCTACTGACCATCTTCTGGCCATCTCCCGGCCATCTCCTGTCCATCTTCTGTCCATCTTCTTGCCATCTTCTGGCCATCTATTGACTATCTTCTGTTCATCAACTGGTCATCTCATGGCTATCTTCTGACCATCTTCTGACCATCTTTTGGCCATCTACTGGCCATTCCCTGGCCATCTTCTGACTATCTAATGTCCGTCTCCTGTCCATCTTCTGGCCATCTACTGACCTTCTTCTGTCCATCTACTGGTCATCTCCTGTCCATCTTCTGGCCATCTTCTGTCCATCTCCTGTCCATCTACTGTCCATCTCCTGGCCATCTTCTGTCCATCTACTGTCCATCTCCTGTCCATCTTCTGGATAGCTACTGACCATCTTCTGGCCATCTTCTGGCCATCTTCTGGCCATCTTCTGGCCATCTTCTGGCCATCTTCTGGCCATCTTCTGGCCATCTTCTGGCCATCTTCTGGCCATCTCCTGTCCATCTTCTGTCCATCTTCTGTCCATCTTCTGGCCATCTTCTGGCCATCTACTGACTATCTTCTGTTCATCAACTGGTCATCTCATGGCTATCTTCTGACCATCTTCTGGCCATCTTTTGGCCATCTACTGGCCATTCCCGGCGCATCTTCTGTCTATCTACTGTCCGTCCTCCTGTCCATCTTCTTGCCATCTACTGACCTTCTTCTGTCCATCTACTGGTCTCTCCTGTCCATCTTCTGGCCATCTTCTGTCCATCTCCTTGCCATCTAACTGCCATACTCGCTGGCCATCTTCTGTCTTTTACTGTCCATCTCTTTTTTCCATCTCTGGATTAGCTTACTGACTCATCTTCCTATCCATGCTACTAGTCATTCTACTGGCCATTTTCTGCATCTTTTGGTCAATCTCCTTTTCATCTACTGAGCATCCCCTGGCCAATCTTCTATTTATCTCTGGCATCTTCAGTCCATCATCTGGTAATCTCCTAGCCATTCCATTGCCAAATCTCTCTCCCATCTTCTGTCCATCTCCTGGCCATCTCCTGTCCATCTGGCCATCAACCTACCATCTTCTGTCCATCTATGTCATCTCCTCTCCATCTTCTGGCCATCTTCTGGCCAATCTCCTGTTCCATCTACCTGCCACCTCCTGGCCATCTTCATGTCCATCTACTGGCATCTGCCCCTGTCCATCTTCTGGCCATCTACTAACATTTTCTTTACCATCTACTGGCCATCTCCTGGCCATCTTCTGGCCACCTTCTGGCCTTCTTATGACCATCTTCTGGCCATCTACTGGCCATCTTCTGGCCATCAACTGTCCATCTCCTATTCATCTCCTTGCCATCTCTTAGCTATCTCCTGGTTATCTCCTGAACATTCCCTTGCCTTCTCCTGGCCATCTCCTTGCTATCTTCTTTCCATCTACTGGACATCTCCTGGCCATCTTCAGTCCATCTCCAGGATATCTCCTGGCTATTCCCCTTGCATCTCCTAGCCATCTTTTGGCCATCTCCTGGCCATCTCTTGGCAATCTTTTTTCTATCTTTTGGCCATCTACTGACTATCTTCTGTCCCATCTACTGGTCATCTCCTGTCCATCTTCTGGCATCTACTGAACCTTCTTCTGTCCATCATCTATGGTCCTCTCCTGGCCATCTTCTGGCCATCTTCTGCCCATCTCCTGTCCATCTAGCTGGTCACTCCTGCATCTTCTGGCCATCTACTGACCATTTTCTTCTGCCAATCTACTGGCCATCTTCTGGCCATCTTCTGGCCATCTTCTGGCCACCTACTAACCATCTTCTGGCCATCTTCCGGCCATCTCCTGTCCATCTTCTGGCCATCTTCTGGCCATCTTCTGGCCATCTTCTGTTCATCACTGGTCATTCCTGGCTTATCTTCTGACCATCTATAGCCAACATGCTTTGTGCAATCAACACTTATGACCATCTTCTGGCCATCTATTGGTCATCTCCTGGCCATCTTCTGGCCATCTTCTTGCCATCTTCTTTCTATCTACTGTCCATCTCCTGGCCATCTTCTGGCCATCTTCTGTCCATCTCCTGTCCATCTACTGTCCATCTACTGGCCATCTCTTAGCTATCTCCTTATATATCTCCTGAAATTCCCCTTGCCTTCTCTTGCCATCTCTTGCCAATCTTCTTCCATCTACATGGTGACATCTCCTGGCCATCTTAAGTCCATCTCCAGATATCTCCTGGCTATTCCCCTTGCCATCTCCTAGCCATTTTTTGGCCATCTCTTGGCCATCTCTTGGCAATATCTCCTTTACCCATCTTCTGGCCATCTACTGACTATCTTCTGTCCATCTACTGGTCATCTACTGGCCATTTCTGGCCATCTACTGACCATATCCTTCTGCCGCATTCTACGGCCAATCTTCCTGGTCTCTCCTGGCCATCTTCTGGCCACCTACTGACCATCTTCTGGCCATCTCCCGGCCATCTCCTGTCCATCTTCTGGCCATCTACTGGCCATCTTCTGGCCATCTTCTGTTCATCAACTGGTCATCTCCTGGCTATCTTCTGACCATCTCTAGCCATCTTTTGTCCCATCTACTGCCATCCCTGCGATCTTCTGTCTATCTACCTGTCCGTCTCTGTCCATCCTCTGGCCATCTACGACCTGCCTTCTGTCCATCTACTGTCATCTCCTGTCCATCTCTGGCCAGCTTCCTGTCCATTCCTGTCCATCTACCTGGCCATCCCTGCCATCTTCTGTCCATCTACTGTCCATCTCCTGTCCATCTTCTGGATAGCTACTGACATCTTCTGGCCATCTCTGCCATCTTCTGGCCATGCTTCTGGCCCATCTTCTGGCTCATCTCTGGCCATCTACTGACCATCTCTGGCCATCTCCCGGCCATGCTCCTGTCCATCTTTCTGGCCACTTGCTGGGCCTATCTTCTGGCCATCTTTCTTGGCATCTAACTGACATCTTCTGTTCATCAACTGTCATCTCATGGCTATCTTCTGACCATCTTCTGGCCATCTTCTGTTCATCAACTGGTCATCTCCTGGCTATCTTCTGACCATCTTCTAGCCATCTTTTGTCCATCTACTGGCCATTCCCTGGCCATCTTCTGTCTATCTACTGTCCGTCTCCTGTCCATCTTCTGGCCATCTACTGACCTTCTTCTGTCCATCTACTGGTCATCTCCTGTCCATCTTCTGGCCATCCTCTGTCCATCTCCTGTCCATCTACCTGGCCTCTCCTGGCCATCTTCTTCTATCTACTGTCCGTCTCCCTGTCCATCTTCTTGGCCATCTACTGACCTTCCTTCTGTCCATTACTGGTCCATCTCCCGTCCATCTTCTTGGCCCATCTCCTGTCATCTCCTGTCCATCTACTGGCCACCTCATGGCCATCTTCTGGTCCCATCTACTGGCCATCTCCTGTCCATCTCCTGTCCATCTTCTGGCCCATCTACTAACTATCTTCTTTTCATCTACTTGGCCATCTCCTGGCCATCTCGGCCACCTTCTGGCCTTCTTATGACATCTTTCTTGGCCATCTACTGGCCAACTTGGCCATCAACTGTCCAATCTCCTATTCATCTCTGCATCTCATAGCTATCTCCTGTTATCTTCCTGAACATTCCTTGCCTTCTCCTGGCCATCTCCTTGCTATCTTCTTTCCATCTACTGGACATCTCCTGGCCATCTTCAGTCCATCTCCAGGATATCTCCTGGCTATTCCCCTTGCATCTCCTAGCCATCTTTTGGCCCATCTTCTTGGCCATCTTTTGGCATCTCCTTTCCATCTTCTGGCCATCTACTGACTATCTTCTGTCCATGTACTGGTCATCTCTGTCCATCTTCTGGCCATCTACTGACCTTCTTCTGTCCATCTATTGGTCATCTCCCTGGCCATCTTCTGCATCTTCTGCCATTCATGTCATCTACTGGCCCCTTCATGGCCATCTTCTGTCCCATCTTCTGGCCATCTCCTGTCCATCTTCTCTGGCCATCTACTAACTATCTTCTTTTCATCTACTGGCCATCTCCTGGCCATCTTCTGGACACCTTCTGGCCTTCTTATGACCATCTTCTGGCCATCTACTGGCCATCTTCTGGCCATCAACTGTCCATCTCCTATTCATCTCCTTGCCATCTCTTAGCTATCTCCTGGTTATCTCCTGAACATTCCCTTGCCTTCTCCTGGCCATCTCCTTGCTATCTTCTTTCCATCTACTGGACATCTCCTGGCCATCTTCAGTCCATCTCCAGGATATCTCCTGGCTATTCCCCTTGCATCTCCTAGCCATCTTTTGGCCATCTCTTGGCCATCTCTTGGCAATCTCCTTTCCATCTTCTGGCCATCTACTGACTATCTTCTGTCCATCTACTGGTCATCTCCTGTCCATCTTCTGGCCATCTACTGACCTTCTTCTGTCCATCTACTGGTCATCTCCTGTCCATCTTCTGGCCATCTTCTGTCCATCTCCTGTCCATCTACTGGCCATCTCCTGGCCATCTTCTGTCCATCTACTGTCCATCTCCTGTCCATCTTCTGGATAGCTACTGACCATCTTCTGGCCATCTTCTGGCCATCTTCTGGCCATCTTCTGGCCACCTACTGACCATCTTCTGGCCATCTCCCGGCTATTCCTCCTGTCCATCTTCTGGCCATCTTCTGGCCATCTTCTGGCCATCTTCTGTTCATTAACTGGTCATCTCATGGCTATCTTCTGACCATCTTCTGGCCATCTTTTGGCCATCTACTGGCCATTCCCTGGCCATCTTCTGTCTATCTACTGTCCATCTCCTGTCCATCTTCTGGCCATCTACTGACCATCTTCTGTCCATCTTCTGGCCATCTTCTGGCCATCTACTGACCATCTTCTGCCAATCTACTGGCCATCTTCTGGCCATCTTCTGGCCATCTTCTGGCCACCTACTAACCATCTTCTGGCCATCTATTTATTTCATCTCCTGTCCATCTTCTTTCCATCCTTCTGCCATCTTCTGCCATCTCTGTTCATACTGGTCCATCTCCTGGCTATCTTCTGACCATCTTATGGCCAATCCTTTTGTCCATCTCTGACCAATTCCTGGCCATTCTTCTTGTCTATCTACTGTCCGTTCTCCTGTCCAATCTTCTGGCCACTACTGACCTTCTTTCTGTCCATGCCTACTGTCATCTCCTGTCCATCTTCTGGCCAATCTTCTGTCCTCTTCCTGTCCATCTACTGTCATCTCCTGGCCAATCTTCTGTCCATCTACTGTCCATCTCCTGTCCATCTTCTGGATAGCTACTGACCATCTTCTGGCCATCTTCTGGCCATCCTCTGGCCATCTTCTGGCCATCTTCTGGCCATCTACTGACCATCTTCTGGCCATCTCCCGGCATCTTCTGTCCATCTTCTGGCCATCTTCCTGGCTATCCTTCTGGCCATCTTTCTGGCCATCTTCTCTGGCCACTTCTGGCCTTTTCTGCCATCTACTGACTATCTTCTGTTCATCAACTGGTCATCTCATGCTAATCTTCTGACCGCATTCTTCTGGCCATCTTTTGGCCATCTCCTGGCCATCTTCTATCTTCTGTCTATCTACTGTCCGTCTCCTGTCCATCTTTTGGCATCTACTGACCTTCTTCTGTCATTCTACTGGTCATCTCCTTTATGCTTCTGGCCAACTTCTGTCCATCTCCTGTCCATCTACTGGCCATCTCCTGGCCATCTTCTGTCTATTTACTGTCCATCTCCTGTCCATCTTCTGGCCATCTTCTGTCCATTCTCCTGTCTATCTACTGGCTATCTCTTGGCATCTTCCTGTCCATCTACTGTCCATCTCCGTCCATTCTTCGATAGCTACTGAACCACTCCTTGGCCACATCTCCTGGCCATCTTCTGGCCATCTTCTGGCCATCTTCTGGCCATCTTCTGGCCATCTTCTGGCCACCTACTGACCATCTTCTGGCCATCTCCCGGCCATCTCCTGTCCATCTTCTGTCCATCTTCTGTCCATCTTCTGTCCATCTTCTGGCCATCTTCTGGCCATCTTCTGACTATCTTCTGTTCATCAACTGGTCATCTCATGGCTATCTTCTGACCATCTTCTAACCATCTTTTGGCCAACTACTGGCCCTTCCCTGGCCATCTTCTGTCTATCTACTGTCCGTCTCCTGTCCATCTTCTGGCCATCTACTGACCTTCTTCTGTCCATCTACTGGTCATCTCCTGGCCATCTTCTGGCCATCTACTGACCATCTTCTGCCAATCTACTGGCCATCTTCTGGCCATCTTCTGGCCATCTTCTGGCCACCTACTAACCATCTTCTGGCCATCTCCCGGCCATCTCCTGTCCATCTTCTGGCCATCTTCTGGCCATCTTCTGGCCATCTTCTGTTCATCAACTGGTCATCTCCTGGCTATCTTCTGACCATCTTATGGCCATCTTTTGTCCATCTACTGGCCATCCTGGCCATCCTGTCGTATCTAACTGTCCGTCCCTGTCCATCTTCTGGCTATTCCTACTGACTTTCTTCTTCCATCTACTGGTTCATCTCTGTCCATGCTTTGCCATCTTCTGTCCATCTCCTGTCCATCATCTGGCCATCTTAGCTATCTCCTTATTATCTCCTGAACATTCCCTTGCTTCTCCTTATTATCTCCTGAACATGCCACTTGCCTTCTCCTGGACATCTCCTGGCCATCTTCAGTCCATCTCCAGATATCTCCTGGCTATTCCCCTTGCATCTCCTAGCCATCTTTTGGCCATCTCTTGGCCATCTCTTGGCAATCTCCTTTCCATCTTCTGGCCATCTACTGACTATCTTCTGTCCATCTACTGGTCATCTCCTGGCCATCTTCTGGCCATCTACTGACCATCTTCTGCCCATCTACTGGCCATCTTCTGGCCATCTTCTGGCCATCTTCTGGCCACCTACTGACCATCTCCTGGCCATCTCCTGTCCATCTTCTGGCCATCTACTGGCCATCTTCTGGCCATCTTCTGTTCATCAACTGGTCATCTCCTGGCTATCTTCTGACCATCTTCTAGCCATCTTTTGTCCATCTACTGGCCATTCCCTGGCCATCTTCTGTCTATCTACTGTCCGTCTCCTGTCCATCTTCTGGCCATCTACTGGCCCTCTTCTGTCCATCTGCTGGTCATCTCTGTCCATGTTCTGGCCATCGTCTGTCCATTCCCCTGTCCTCTACTGGCCACTCCTGGCCATCTTCTGTCCATCTACTCCCATCTTCCTGTCCATCTCTGGATAGCTACTGACCATCTTCTGGCCATCTTCTAGCCATCTTCTGGCCATCTTCTGGCCATCTTCTGGCCATCTTCTGGCCATCTACGACCATCTTCTGGCCATATCCCGGCCATCTCCTGTCCATCTTCTGTCCATCTCTGGCCATCTTCTGCCATCATCTGGCCATTCTACTGACTTCTTCTGTTCATACAACTTGTCATCTCATGACTATCTTCTGACATCGCTTCTGGCCATCTTTTGGCCATCTACTGGCCATCCTGGCCATCTTCTGTCTATCTACTGTCCGTTCTCCTGTCCATCTTCTGGCCATTCCCTGGCCATCTTCTATTCATGTCTATCTACTGTCCTTCTCCTGTCCATCTTCTGGCTATCTTCTGTCCAATCTTCTGTCCATCTACTGGCCACATTCCCTGGCCATCTTCTGTCTATTTACTGTCCATCTCCTGTCCATCTGGATAGCTACTGACCATCTTCTATCCATCTACTAGTCATCTACTGGCCATTTCTGGCCATCTTCTGGTTCATCTCCCTTTTCATCTACTAGCAATCCATGGCCATCCTTCTATCATCTTCTGGCTATCTCAAGTCCATCATCTGGTTATCTCCTAGCCATTCCCTTGCCATCTCCTCCTCATCTTTCCCTGTCCATCCTCCTGGCCATCTCCTGTCCATCTTGTGGCCATCCATCTACTAACCATCTTCTGTCCATCTATTGGCTCATCTGCCTGGCCATCTCTGGCCAACTTCTGCCCATGCTCCTGCCAATCTACTGCGCTACGCTCAATGGCCATCTTCCTGTCCATCACTGGCCATCTCCTTCTGTCCATTCTTCGGCCATCGTACTAACTATCTTCTTTCATCTACTGCCATCTCCCCTGGCCATCTTCCTGGCGCACCTTCTGGCCTTCTTATGACCATCTTCTGGCCATCTACTGGCCATCTTCTGGCCATCAGCTGTCCATCTCCTATTCATCTCCTTGCCATCTCTTAGCTATCTCCTGGTTATCTCCTGAACATTCCCTTGGTTTTTCTGTCTATACGAGTGGTGTGTCTGTCTTTTCGTTTGGTCTTTCTGTCTATACGAGTTGTGTGTCTGTCTTTTCGTTTGGTCTTTCTGTTTTACGAGTGGTGTTGCCCTGTCTTTTCGTTTGGTCTTTCTGTCTATACGAGTGGTGTTTCTGTCTTTTCGTTTGGTCTTTCTGTCTATACGAGTGGTGTGTCTGTCTTTTCGTTTTGTCTTTCTGTCTATACGAGTGGTGTGTCTGTCTTTTCGTTTGGTCTTTCTGTCTATACGAGTGGTGTGTCTGTCTTTTCGTTTGGTCTTTCTGTCTATACGAGTGGTGTGTCTGTCTTTTCGTTTGGTCTTTTTGTCTATACGAATGGTGTGTTTGTCTTTTCGTTTGGTCTTTCTGTCTATACGAGTGGTGTGTCTGTCTTTTCGTTGGTCTTTCTGTCTATACGAGTGTTGTGTCTGTCTTTTCGTTTGGTCTTTCTGTATATACGAGTGGTGTGTCTGTCTTTTCGTTTGGTCTTTCTGTCTATGCGAGTGGTGTGTCGTTCTTTTCCTTTGGTCTTTCTGTCTGTACGAGTGGTGTGTCTGTCTTTTCGTTTGGTCTTTCTGTCTGTACGAGTGGTGTGTCTGTCTTTTCGTTTGGTCTTTCTGTCTATTACGAGTTTGTGTGTTCTGTCTTTTCTTTGGTTCTTTCTGTCTAACGAGTGCGGTGTCCTGTCTTTTCGTTTGGTCTTTCTGTCTATACGATTGGTGTGTCTGTCTTTTCGTTTGGTCTTTCTGTCTATACGAGTAGTGTGTCTGTCTTTTCGTTTGGTCTTTCTGTCTATACGAGTGGTGTGTCTGTCTTTTCGTTTGGTCTTTCTGTCTATACGATTGGTGTGTCTGTCTTTTCGTTTGGTCTTTCTGTCTATACGAGTAGTGTGTCTTTCTTTTTTTTTAGTCTTTCTGTCTATACGAGTGGTGTGTCTGTCTTTTCGTTTGGTCTTTCTGTCTATACGAGTAGTGTGTCTGTCTTTTCGTTTGGTCTTTCTGTCTATACGAGTGGTGTGTTGTCTTTTAATTTGGTCTGTTCTGTCTATACGAGTGTGTGTCTGTCTTTTTCGTTGGTCTTTCTGTCTATACGAGTGGTGTTTTTGTCTTTTCGTTTGGTCTTCTGTCTATACGAGTGGTGTGCTTGTCTTTCTTTGGTTTTTCTGTCCTATACGAGTGGTGTTTTGTCCTTTTCATTTGGTCTTCTGTCTTACGAGTGGTTTGTCTGTCTTTCGTTTGGTCTTTCTGTTATAACGTAGTGGTGTGTCTTCTCTTTCGTTTGGTCTTTCTGTCTATACGAGTGGTGTGTCTGTCTTTTCGTTTGGTCTTTCTGTCTATACGAGTGGTGTGTCTGTCTTTTTTATAGTCTTTCTGTCTATACGAGTGGTGTGTCTGTCTTTTCGTTTGGTCTTTCTGTCTATACGAGTGGTGTGTCTGTCTTTTCGTTTGGTCTTTCTGTATATACGAGTGGTGTGTCTGTGTTTTCGTTTGGTCTTTTTATCTATACGAGTGGTGTGTCTGTCTTTTCGTTTGGTCTTTCTGTCTATAAGAAAGGTGTGTCTGTCTTTTTTTTAGTCTTTCTGTCTCTACGAAGTGGTTGTGTCTCTTTTCGTTGTCTTTTCTGTCTATACGAGTATGTGTTCTGTCTTTTCGTTTGGTCTTTCTGTATATACGAGTGGTGTGTCTGTCTTTTCGTTTGGTCTTTCTGTATATACGAGTGGTGTGTCTGTCTTTTCGTTTGGTCTTTCTGTCTATGCGAGTGGTGTGTCTGTCTTTTCCTTTGGTCTTTCTGTCTGTACGAGTGGTGTGTCTGTCTTTTCGTTTGGTCTTTCTGTTCTATAGCGCGTAGTGTTGCTCTTTTCGTTAGTCTTTCTGTCTATTACGATTGGTGTGTCTGTCCTTTTCGTTTGGTCTTTCTGTCTATACGAGTGGTGTGTCTGTCTTTTCGTTTGGTCTTTCTGTCTTACAAGTAGTGGGTCTGTCTTTTCGGTTGTTCTTTCTGTCTATACGAGTGGTGTGTCTGTCTTTTCGTTTGGTCTTTCTGTCTATACGAGTGGTGTTTCTGTCTTTTCGTTTGGTCTTTCTGTCTATACGAGTGGTGTGTCTGTCTTTTCGTTTGGTCTTTCTGTCTATACGAGTGGTGTTTCTGTCTTTTCATTTGGTCTTTCTGTCTATACGATTGGTGTCTGTCTTTTCGTATGGTCTTTTGTCTAGACGAGTGGTGTGTGTGTCTTTTTCCGTTTGGTCTTTTTGTCTATACGAGTGGTGTGTCTGTCTTTTCGTTTGGTCTTTCTGTCTATACGACGTGGTGTGTCTGTCTTTTTTTTAGTCTTTCTGTCTATATGAGTGGTGTGTCTGTCTTTCGTTGGTCTTTCTGTCTATACGAGTAGTGGTGTGTCTTTTCGTTTGGTCTTTCTGTATATACGAGTGGTGTGTCTGTGTTTTCGTTTGGTTCTGTCTATTCGAGTGGTGTGTCTGTCTTTTCGTTTGGTCTTTCTGTCTATACGAGTGGTGTGTCTGTCTTTTTTTAGTCTTTCTGTCTATACGAGTGGTGTGTCTGTCTTTTTCGTTTGGTCTTTCTGGTCCTATACGAGTAAGTGTGTCCCTGTCTTTTTCGTTTGGTCTTTCTGTATATACGAGTGGTGTGTCTGTCTTTTCCGTTTGGTCTTTCTGAATATACGAGTGGTGTTCTGTCTTTTTCGTTTGGTCCTTTTCTGTCTATGCGAGTGTGTGTCTGTCTTTTCCTTTGGTCTTTTCTGTCTGTACGAGTGGTGTGTCTGTCCTTTCGTTTGGTTTTTTGTCTATACGAGTGGTGTGTCTGTCTTTTTCGTTTGGTCTTTCTGTTTATACGAGTGGTGTGTCTGTTTTTTTTCGTTTGGTTTTTCTGTCTATACGAGTGGTGTGTCTGTCTTTTCGTTTGGTCTTTCTGTCTATACGAGTGGTGTGTCTGTCTTTTGTTTGGTCTTTCTGTCTATACGAGTTTTGTGTCTGTCTTTTCGTTTGGTCTTTCTGTCTATACGAGTGGTGTTTCTGTCTTTTCGTTTGGTCTTTCTGTCTATACGAGTGGTGTGTCTGTCTTTTCGTTTTGTCTTTCTGTCTATACGAGTGGTGTTTCTGTCTTTTCGTTTGGTATTTCTGTCTATACGAGTGGTGTGTCTGTCTTTTCGTTTGGTCTTTCTGACTATACGAGTGGTGTGTCTGTCTTTTCGTTTGGTCTTTTTGTCTATACGAGTGGTGTGTCTGTCTTTTCGTTTGGTCTTTCTGTCTATACGAGTGGTGTGTCTGTCTTTTTTTTAGTCTTTCTGTCTATACGAGTGGTGTGTCTGTCTTTTCGTTTGGTCTTTCTGTCTATACGAGTAAGGTGTCTGTCTTTTCGTTTGGTCTTTCTGTCTGTACGAGTGGTGTTTCTGTCTTTTTGTTTGGTCTTTCTGTCTATACGAGTGGTGTGTCTGTCTTTTCGTTTGGTCTTTCTGTCTATACGAGTGGTGTTTCTGTCTTTTCGGTTTGGTCTTTCTGTCTATACGAGTGGTGTTTCTGTCTTTTCGTAAGTCTTTTTTGTCTTACGAGTGTGAGTCTGTCTTTTTCGTTTGGGTTTTCTGTCTGTATACAGTTGGTGTGTCTGTCTTTTCGTTTGGTCTTTCTGTCTATACGAGTGGTGTGTCTGTCTTTTCGTTTGGTCTTTCTGTCTTTACGAGTGGCGTGTCTGTCTTTTCGCTTTGTCTTTCTGTCTTTACGAGTGGTGTGTCTGTCTTTTCGTTTGGTCTTTCTGTCTATACGAGTGGTGTGTCTGTCTTTTTGTTTGCTCTTTCTGTTCAACGAGTGGTGTGTCTTGTCTTTCGTGTGGTCTTACTTCCTGTCTATACGCAATGGTGTGCTGTCTTTTCGTTTGGTCTTTCTGTATATACGAGTGGTGTGTCCTGTCTTTTCGTGTTGGTCTTTCTGTATAATACGAGTGGTGTGTCTGTCTTTTCGTTTGGTCTTTCTGTCTATGCGAGTGGTGTGTCGTTCTTTTCCTTTGGTCTTTCTGTCTGTACGAGTGGTGTGTCTGTCTTTTCGTTTGGTCTTTCTGTCTGTACGAGTGGTGTGTCTGTCTTTTCGTTTGGTCTTTCTGTCTATACGAGTGGTGTGTCTGTCTTTTCGTTTGGTCTTTCTGTCTATACGAGTGGTGTGTCTGTCTTTTCGTTTGGTCTTTCTGTCTATACGAGTGGTGTGTCTGTCTTTTCGTTTGGTCTTTCTTTCTATACGAGTGGTGTGTCTGTCTTTTCGTTTGGTCTTTCTGTCTATACAAGTGGTGTGTCTGTCTTTTTCGTTTGGTCTTTCTGTCTCTACCGTGTGGTGTGTCTGTCTTTTCGTTTGGTCTTTTGTCTATACGATTTGGGGTCTGGTCTTTTGTTTGGTCTTTCTGTCAATACGAGTGGTGTGTCTGTCTTTTTGTTTGGGCTTTCTGTCTATACGAGTGGTGGTGTTTGTCTTTTCTTGGTCATTCTGTCTATACGAGTGGTGTGTCTGTCTTTTCGTTGTTCTTTCTGTTTATACGAGTGGTGTGTAAGTCTTTTCGTTTGGTCTTTCTGTCTATACGAGTGGTGTGTCTGTCTTTTCGTTTGGTATTTCTGTCTATACGAGTGGTGTGTCTGTCTTTTCGTTTGGTATTTCTGTCTATACGAGTGGTGTGTCTGTCTTTTCGTTTGGTCTTTCTGTCATATACCGAGTGTGTGTCTGTCTTTTTTTTGTTTGGCTTCTGTTATATCGATGTTGTTGTGTCTGTCTTTTATTTTGTCTTTTGTCTATACGAGTGGTGTGTCTGTCTTTTCGTTTGATCTTTTTGTCTATACGAGTGGTGTGGTCTGTCTTTTCGTTGGTCTTTCTGTCTATAACGAGTGTGTGGTCTGTCTTTTCTTTCTTGGGTCTTTTGTTATACGCGTGGTGTGTCTGTTTTTCGTTTGGTCTTTCTGTTAATACGAGTGTGTGTCTGTCTTTTCTCTTGGTCTTTCTGTTATAACGAGTGGTGTGTCTTTCTGTTTCATTTGGGTCTTCTGTCTATACAAGTGGTGTGTTGTCTTTTCGTTGGTCTTTCTGTCTATACGAGTGGTGTGTCTTTCTTTTCGTTTGGTCTTTCCTGTCTCATACGAGTGGTGTTTCTGTCTTTTCGGTTTGGTCTTTCTGTCATAACAGTGGGTGTGTCTGTCTTTTCAGTTTTGTCTTTCTGTTATTACGAAGTTGGTGTTCTGTCTTTTCGGTTTGGTCTTTCTGTCTATACGAGTGGTGTGTCTGTTTTTTCGTTTGGTTTTTCGTCTATACGAGTGGTGTGTTTGTCTTTTCGTTTGGTCTTTCTGTCTATACAAGTGTAGTGTCTGTCTTTTCGTTTTGGTCTTTCTGTCTATACGATTGGTGTGTCTGTCTTTTCGGGTTTGGTCTTTCTGTCAATACGAGTGGTGTGTCTGTCTTTTCGTTTTGTCTTTCTGTCTATACATGGTGGTGTGGTCTGTCTTTTCGTTTGGCTTTTCTGTCTTACGAGTGGTGTGTCTGTCTTTTTGTTTTGGTCTTTCTGTCTATACGAGTGGGTGTCTGTCTTTTTGTTTGGTCTTCTGTCTATACGATGTGGGTGTCTGATCTTTCGTTTGGTTTTCTGTCTATACGAGTGGTTTGTCTGTCTTTAGTTTTGGTCTTTTTGTCATACAGTGGTTGTTGTCTTATTCGTATTGGTCTTTCTGTATAATACGAGTGGTGTGTCTGTCTCTTCGTTTGGTCTTTCTGTTTATACGAGTGGTGTGTCTGTTTTTTCGTTTGGTCTTTCTGTCATACGAGTGATGTGTCTGTCTTTTCGTTTGGTCTTATACTGTCTATACGAGTGGTGTGTCGTCTGTCTTTTGGTCTTTCTGTTTATACGAGTGGTGTGTCTGTCTTTTCGTTTTGGTCTTTCTGTCTATACGATGGGTGGTTCTGTCTTATTCGTTTGGATCTTTTGTCTAGACGAAGTGGTGTGTTTCTTTTCATTTGGTCTTTTCTGTCTTTTCGTTTGGTTTTCTGTCTATGAGTGGTGTATATGTCTTTTCATTTGGTCTTTCTGTCTATAGTGGTGTGTCTGTATTTTCGTTTGGTCTTATCTGTCTATATCGAGTGTGTGTCTGTTTTTCGTTTGTCTTTTCTGTCTATAACGAGTGTGGTGTCTGTCTTTTCGTTTGGTCTTTTTGTCTAATACGAGTGTGGTGTCTGTCTTTTCGTTTGGCTTTTTGTCTTAACGAGTGGTGTGTCTGTCTTTTTCGTTTTGGTCTATCTGTCTATACGAGTGGTGTGTCTGTTTTTCGTTTGGTCTTTCTGTCTATACCGAGTGGTGTGTCTGTCTTTTCGTTTGGTTTTCTGTCTATCGGGTGGTGTGTCTGTCTTTTCGTTTGTCTTTCTGTCTATACGAGTGGTGTGTCTGTCTTTCGTTTGGTCTTTCTGTCTATACGAGTGGTGTGTCTGTTTTTCATTTGGTCTTTACTGTCTAAACGAATGGTGTGTCTGTCCTCTTTGTTTGGTCTTGTCTGTACCTAACGAGTGGTGTGCGTCTGTCTTTTCGTTTGTTCTATATGTCTATAAGTGGTTGTGGTCTTGTCTTTTCGTTGTCTTCTGTATATAACCGAGTGGTGTGTCTGTCTTTTCGTTTTGTCTTTCTGTGTCTATACAAGTGGTGTGTCTGTCTTTTCGTTTGCTCTTTCTGTCTACGAGTGGTGTGTCTGTTTTTCGTTTGGTCTTTCTGTCCATACGAGTGGTGTGTCTGTCTCTTCGTTTGGTCTTTCTGTCTAATCGATGGTGTGTCTGTTTTTTCATTTGGTCTTTCTGTCTTTACGGGTGGTGTGTCTGTCTTTTCGTTGGTCTTTCTGTCTATACGAGTGGTGTGTCTGTCTTTTCGTTTGGTCTCTTCTGTCTATACGAGTGGTGTGTCTGATCTTTTCATTTGGTCTATTCTGTCTAATACGAGTGGGTGTGTCTTTCTTTTTCATTTGATTCTTTCTGTCTATCCGATTGTGGTGTCTGTCTTTTTAGTTTGGATCTTTCTGTTATACGGTGTGGATTGTCTGTCTTTTCGTTTTGTCTTTCTGTCTATACGAGTGGTTGTCTGTTGTCTTTTGTTTGGTCTTTCTGTCTATACGAGTGGTGTGTTTGTCTTTTTCGTTTGGTCTTTCTTTTTACATGAGTGGTGTGTTGTCTTTTCGTTGGTCTTTCTGTTTATACGAGGGTGTGTCTGTCTTTTCGTTGGTCTTTCTGTCTAATACGAGTGGTGTGTCTGTCTTTTGTTTGGTCTTTTCTCGTCTATACGAGTGGTGATGTTGTCTTTTTCATTTTGGTCTTATCTGTTATAGAGTGGTGTGTCTGTCTTTTCGTTTGGTCTTTTTGTCTATACGAGTGGTGTTTTTCTGTCTTTTCGTTTGGTCTTTCTGTCTATCGAGTGGTGTGTCTGTTTTTCGTTTGGTCTTTTCTGTCTATACGAGTGGTGTTTCTGTTTTTTCGTTTGTCTTTCTGTCTAATACGAGTGGTGTTTCTGTTTTTTCGTTTGTCTTTCTGTCTATACCGAGTGGTGTGTCTGTCTTTTTCGTTTGGTCTTTCTGTTAATACGAGTGGTGTGCCTGTCTTTTCGTTTGGTCTTTCCTGTCTATACGAGTGGTGTGTCTGTCTTTTCGTTTGGGTTTTCTGTCTATACGAGGAGTGGTGTGTCTTTCTTTTCATTTGGTCTTTCTGTATTTTCGTCTTTGGTCTTATCTGCGCTATACGAGTGGTGGTGTCTTTCTTTTTTATTTGGTTTTCTGTTTAATTACAGTGGTGTGCTTATTTTCCGTTTGGTCCTTTCTGTCTATACGAGTGTGTGTCTGTCTTTTCGTTTATTCTTTCTGTCTATACGAGTGTGTGTTGACTTTCTCGTTTTGGTCTTTCCTGTCTATACGAGTGGTGTCTGTCTTTTCGTTTGGTCTTCTGTTATACGAGTGGTGTGTCTGTCCTTTTTGTTTGGTCTTTCTGTCTATACGTAGTGGTTGTGTCGTCTTTTCATTTTGTCTTTCGTTATACGAGTGGTGCTGTTGTCTTTTGTTTGATCTTTTTCGTCTATACGAGTGGTGTGTCTGTCTTTTCTTTTGGTCTTTCTATCTATACGAGTGGTGTGTCTGTCTTTCTCTTGGTCTTTCTGTCTATACGAGTGGTGTGTCTGTTTTTTCGTTTGGTCTTTTCTGTCTATACCGAGTCGGTGTGTCTGTCTTTTCTCTTGGTCTTTCTGTCTATACGAGTGGTGAGTCTGTCTTTTCGTTTGGTCTATATATGTCTATTTCAAGTGGTGTGTCCTGTCTTTCGTTTGGTCTTTCTGTCTATACGAGTGGTGTAACTGTCTTTTCGTTTTGGTCTTTCTGTATATACGAGTGGTGTGTCTGTCTTTTTGTTTGGTCTTTCTTCATACGAGTGGTGTGTCTGTCTTTTCGTTTTGTCTTTCTGTCTATAACGAGCTGGTGTGATCTGTCTTTTCGTTTGGTTTTCTGTCTACACGAGTGGTGTGTCGTGTCTGTCTTTTTCGTTTGGTCTTTTTGTCTATACGAGTGATGTGTCTGTCTTTTTGTTTGGTTTTTCTGTCTATACGAAGGGTGTGTCTGTCTTTTCGTTTGTCTTTCTGTCTATATAAGTGGTGTGTCTGTCTTTTTCGTTTGGTCTTTCTGTCTATACGAGTTTTGTGTCTGTCTTTTAGTTTGGTCTTTCTGTCTATCCGAGTGTGTGTTGAACTCTTATTCAGATATGGATCCTATTTCATGTCATACCGAGATGGCCTACGTGTCTTCTTTTTCGTTTGGTCTTTCTGTCTATCACGAGTGGTGTGTCTAGATCTTTTACAGTTTGGTCTTATCTGATCTAATACAAGTGGCACTATTGTCTGTTTTTGTTTTGGTCTTTCTGTCTTATACGAGTGGTGTGTCTGTCTTTTTCGTTTGGTCTTTCTGTCTATAAGATAATAGTAGATATATAATCTTTTCATTTGGTCTTTTCTGTCTTTTGAATAGGTTCTTTCTGTCATAGATAGGTGTGCTGTCCTTTTTATTGGTCTTTCTGTCTATACCAGATGGTGTTTCTGTCTTTTTCGGGTTGTCTTTTCTGTTATACGCGTGTGTGTCTGTCTTTAATTCGCTTTGGATAATATGAGATATAGATAGATATAGATATATATTTTGGTGTTTCTGTCTATACGAGTGGTGTGTCTGTCTTTTCGTTTTGGATTTCTGTCTAATACGAGTGGTGTGTCCTTGTCTTTTGTTTGGTTTTTTGGTTTACGGAGTGGTGTGTCTGTTTTCGTTTGGATCTTTCATATATAAGAGTTTTGTGTTCTCTTTTCGTTTGGTCTCTGTTATAGAGTGGTTGTGTTTTTTTCCTTTGGTCATATATAGATATATACGAGTGGTCCGTCTCTGTCTTTTACGTTTGGTCTTTACCATGCATATAAACGTGTGGTGTGTCTGTTCCTTTTCATTGTGGTCTTTCTGTCTATAAGATCCAGAGTGTGTCTGTCTTATCAGTTTGGATCTTTCTGTATCAAATAACGAAGTGGTGTGTCTGTTTTTCGTTGTCTTTTGTCTATACGAGTGTGTGTCTGTCTTATATAGATATATAGAGTTTGAATAATTTCGAACCCAAAAAGTCCTCGTTTGATTTTGAAGTCATATTCTGTCAATACGATCGTGTAATATATTACAAAAATATATTATATATTGCAAAAATATATTATTCGAACTAATAGCGGAGTTTATGTATCCGCCTCTCACTTGGCTGAGAGAATGAATAAATTTTCAAAGTCTCGAGGCTTATATTTATACGTTCCCGCCGCCGGTGTTAGTCCGCCCACAGTGCTGAGCTTGCAAAGCTACTTCGCTTGCAATTGGTTCCCCGCATAAATGCCCCACCCATTTTTTATCACCATCACTATTTACCCTATCAGCGTTGCTGCATTTGCTGAAGTATACACTCAAAAAATAGCTATTGGTTAAAAAAAAATGACATCACATCCACCTTCCACCGATAACCCGTTACAAACTGCTATGCAAAGATGCTTCAAACTTTATTGGTATTGCTACTCTAAACCGCCCACCCTCAAACGCACCCCCTTTCGAACAAAGTCAAATCACTGACTCATGCGTGCGTGCGTGCGTGCGTTCTGTCAGTCCAGACCTCAGAAAATATTATCGGCCGGCACTCGCCTCGTCGTATCGTTGAATCCCGTCCGTCGGACTGAAGAACGAACGAATGAACGAGCAACGAACGAGACGATAAATTTCAAATGCTACGCATATTCAAAGATTCTTAAAAAGGTGTTCGGGAATTTTATTTCGACCTCTTTCGCTTTTGCAGGCTAATAAGAGATTTCCTAAGAATTCTTCGGCGACCGGAAGAAGAATTGAAGATGAGCGATCGCGATGATCACCTTTCTCTTTATATCGAACGTAGAAAACGTTATGTAATAAAAAATAATTTTAATATTATTTTGATATGATAATTTTATTATATCAAAATTATTTTGATATTGTTTAATAATCAATATTTTTTTATCCGATACATTTTTTAAATTAATGGTAATTTAACTAACAAAACAGAAAACTTATAAATGCGCCCAATCGATATATTTTCGCTATCGAATTCTTATTTATACCCCAAAACTTTAAAAAGTTCCTTAAAAATCCCGGTTATCAATATACTGAATGGCCAAATGAAATGAAATGTTTCGGGGCTTTGGATATCGAAATGCGTTTAAATAATTAAAAAAAGAATGCGGGTTATAAAAAATCAGTTTTTTTTCTTTTTCAACATTGTATTTACCATCGTCGATTGATTCAAACTCTCAAAATTTGCCAAGGTCATATTGTTTTATATTCCACCGAATGATGGATTTTCCGCGCTCATCGGTCATAGTCACCGCAAATTTTTAAAAAGGTTGGTTGGCGTGTGTAAATGAAAGCAAACGCTAACGTTTTCTAACCGTTTTTTATTTAAATATAAATCATAGAACTAGAACAAAGATATAAGCTCGCGAAAATAAAAAAAATTATACATCGTATTTCGCAAAAATAATATATTGAACGTATTTTTAATTCTGCGATCGATGCGATAAAGCTTTCTTTTTTAATTTCTTTAATTTCGTCCTCTCCTTCATTTTTTTTATTTTTCCTTTTAACCTTTTCATTTGTTGACTCGCTACATCACCAAAACTCTTTTCGTCGTAATTGATCAATATTTCTTTCACGCTCTTTAGTCTATCAGCGATTTCGTCGTTGCGCGCGCTTATCTGCCCATTTCTGATTTCGATGCGGTCGAGGTCGTCCTGAATTTTAGCGTATCGATCGTCGATTTCCTTAAGGCCGTTCCTAATAATTAACTCCGTTATGACTGTTTGTTTTTTAAGATCTTCGATGCGCTCGAAACACTTTTCAGTGGCCCGCGAAGATATCGAAGTATCGTTTTCTGGATCCATACGTCGAAGGTGATTAAATTGAAAATTAAATTGAATTTTCGGATTCTTTATAAACCGGATTTCTGGAGAAGAGAAGATCGTTTTATTCTTATTTCAGAGTACGCGCCGCAAAATATTCGATTAATTAATATATTTTTTATATGTATTTATTCATCATATCTCTTTTTATAATATTTAAAATCAAATAAAAAATACTTACTAACTTAAGAAATTAATTTTAATCTTTTATTATGACCCTCCTAATTTTTTTTCTCGCGGGTTCGTCGGGATTCGACGATTTTATCGGGAGGGAAAAATGTTTTAATTTGCCTCGTATTTTTTCCGCCAGGTCCCCGATTTCTATCGCGTCTCGCTTACGCGTCTCCCGATAGATCCGATTTTGCTCTCTCATTTTCTCGCTCGAATTTTTAATTTCTTTCAATCTGGCATCCAACTGCGTTTTAACTATACGATTGCGTCGAAGGATTTCTTCGTTAAAAAAAATTCGCAAATATTTTTGTTTCTCATCGATACCGTTTAAGACTAATTTAATACGTTCGAGCGAAAACCGGTGGTCATTATCATCGACGACAGCGGCGGCCGGAGGTTCGTCGTTTCCCGGCGGTTGCGGAGACGACGACGACGGAAACGACGTTCGTCCGTCGTTTATCGTCACATTCGCTTTTTTCTCGGCGGTGACTGTTTCGACCTTTAACAATTTTCGTTTCCGTTTTTTTCCCGACCCGGCTCTCTCGGCGGCGGCTGCAGCGACTCTGTCGAGCGCTTCGTGTTTCTCGATTACATCTCGTTTTTCTTGCGCGAACCTTTCAAAGGCGTCGCGAATTTCCGCGATATCCAATAAAACAACGAAATCATTCTCGAGCGTTGACTCGGTTTTATTTCTCTCCGTCAAAAAGTTTCGATAAAAGAGTTTTTTCAAAACGGTTTTCCTTTTCTCAGTTTGGGGGCTCTTTGAAAATTTTTCGTAGTTCTCCCAGTAATGTCGCCGAAGAGCTTCGATTTTATCCGCGTTAATTTTCTTAAAAACATCTACCGCCAGGCGTAAATTCTCGGCGTCGTTTTTTATTCGCGGCGGCAGTTTATTCTCGTATTCGGATAAGACTATATTGAGAGGAAAATCATTTTCGGTATCTAAATCGTATACGCGACTTCTCTTCCTACCGAAATATTCAGATTTTAACGATTTGCAGAGGCTGCCCCGAGTTTCGATCTCGTTTCTCCGAAATCCTTTACAAACTTCGATCCACCTCCACAGGTTTCTATAGTGGGAACCTCCCAATTTTTTGGGCCCCGTCATTTTGAGATCGGTTTCGTTTTTATAGGTGAACAAAGCAATAAGTATTAATATAATATTAACATTTTTAAGCGATAAATAAATATAAATATTATAATTTATTTATTTATTTACGATCGTCGCGCAACACCATTCGCTAGATAAAGAAATAAATATTCATAAAAAGCGCATCTAAATAATAATTATTATTAATAAAATGTTTGCGAATAAAACGAGATGTATAATTTTTTTGTTCCTTTTCACAAATAGTCTTTCGCCATTACAATCGAAAAGCTTACACCGGGACCAGCTGGTTTTTGACAAAACGGAGCATATCGTTTCCGAATATAATGAGACCGAAAACGCCGATAATGCTCACTCCGTCAGCGACGACGACGCCTACTACGGTGACGAGTTCGACGTTAATACCTCTACGACTATCATCGAGGGAGAAAAAAAAGACGATTATCCCACATCATCATCTTTAGAAATAATAGATCAAAAAGATTTAGAGGAAGATTTGAAACGTATCGTTAGTAACATAATGGGAAGGGATATTTTGGGACCGACGGCGAGAAGCGCATTTGAATGCGTATTCGTAATAGTCGTGTTAGTGATCATAATAATTATAGGCGTAAAAAATCGATCGTTGATACCACTACTATACGTTGCGTTTAAGGAATATATTCTAAAAAAAAATAAAGTTTCCAACGTGGAGGAGGGGGGCGCGATTAAGAAAACCGAAGATGAAAATAATATGAAAGAATTATAAAAACGGCCAAAATCTCCTCGACCAGAGAGGGGGAAAAAAAAGATCTTTTTTATCTTTTGAAAAATATTTATTAACGAGCTCCGTCGGAACGAACCTCTTAAACCTAGGGTTCGAACTCGTCCACTGATCGCGTGATAAGCCCGCCCGCGCGTAATCGTATTGACAGACAAGCGGGCAGGCGGGCAGGCGGGCAGGCGGGCAGCCGTGCAGGAAATTACACGGTTCGGCTCGCTTTTTTCACGAGTCGCCTTACTATCCGTTATAAGATCGTAAAGTCACCCGTCCAAACGGAAAACAAATTAGGTCGCGTTATGTGCGTGGGCGTTTAAAATTATTAGAATAAATACAATATAAAAATAGAAGAAGAAGAAGAAGAAGAAAAAACTTTATTTAACGAATTGTAAATAAAAAAATCATATTTCATATATTTTATTAATCAAAAATATAAAAAATAATAATAATTAAACCATTATTAAACATATTATATATAAATTATTAAAAATAAACCATGAGAAGGAATCTCCAGTATTTATCGACGCCGTCGTCGTTGATGCCCCGCCCTCGCCCTAGCTTTTCGAGCTAAAATATAATCGTATTTAAAGATAATCCTGGTTCAGGGAACGATTAAATCATTATGAGGAGATCATTATCTTCGTCTTCGACTTTATATATGTCGGACAGCGGTTCGTCAGACTCTTTTGAGCGCCCTTTGTCTCCGTCTCAACTCTCTTCCTCTTCTTCTTCACATTCGTATTCTAGTATATTTCGTTACGATAATGAGGATAATGATGACCCCAAAGAAAATTCTAAAGCGTCACCGGGAATTTCGATATTACTGCAGGAATACGGCGTAGATATCGATACGGGTGAACGAAGGGCAAATGTTAAAAAAGACTTGGAAATCGTTGTCAAAGAGACTAGTAAAATGGATTTTTTGAACATAAAAAACAAAAAAAAAGTTTTAAATTTGGAAAAGAATAAGAAAAGCGAAAATGGGCCTTCCTCCGCCGCCGCCGCCGCCTCATCCTCCTCTTCCCGCCCCGGAAAAAGAAAAATGGAAGATCCAAAAAGGTTCATCAATTTATCCGGTTGTTGGGTACTGAACGAGAACGAAGAAATTATCCTAAATTCGAGAAATAAAAACGTGTTGAATAATCAAATCTTCGATCCCGAGAAGTATTTAGACGACTTAAAAATTAAAGATGTTTGTTACGTCGGTTCGTCCGTTCCCACCGATGCTCCCATCGTCGAAAATTTTCCTTTTTCGTACGGTATAAATTTCGATTTTTGGAGCGAACAAAGAGCGCGGAAAGAGATATCCGAAAAACTCAAACAGGACGACGACAATCGTCTCGTGAGTAAAATTATAAGAGACAAATTTAGCCACGAACGCCCCCTAATCGCCGGCTACGAGGGAGAAATTATAAGGATTTTAAGCACGTTCCGCGCGATCGAACTTCGCCGGGGGAAATACATGCTCTTGAAGCGAGGCAACAGCTTAAAGTTTACCGAGGCTCTTATAAAGAAATGTCTCGTCATAATCAAGGGGTGTCGAAAAATCGATGACAAAATGCGTCAAAAAAATTTAACTATAACCGCTCTCACGATTTTTCAACTCAAGATATGCAGAAACCAAAGCACGTTCAAGCGAATCCGAATTCCCAACGTACAATTGGACTGGTGCATTCAAGCGGCGATTCTCAAATTAAACGAATTCGACGCCATTAACATCACGGACATGAATTTCGATACGAAATTTTGTCATTTCGTCATTAGTTTGGGCGATCGAGTGCTACTGTCGAAACTGAACAACGTCAACAACGCCAAATTCTTGATTCATAAGTTCACGAGCGAGGTGGGTTTCGATCCGCGACAAACGCACCGAGCCATCGGACTGTACAACGTCGTTAAGAAAAACAACATTTTAGATCAAAAGACTCCCAAAAATTTGGCTCTAGCGGTTTTGTGTGCTTCATCGACCCTCGCATCAAAGATCGAGCCAAGAAATTTTGTAATTTAACGACGATTAACAATATCTGCTCCCACATTCGCAACTATCTCGATTGCATCGGGTCCTACAACAATTATTTCTTACACGACGTCGATCAGAAAAAGTCGATTACGACCACGATCACGACCGCGACCTCGCGTCAGCTTCAGCTTCAGCGTCAGCAGCAGTCCCGTCGCACAATGCGAGATAAATACCTTTTGTTGAAATTGGGTTTGCAAAGAGCTGCGTTTAAAAACATTTATGACGTTACGTGCTTCACGAACCTCGACCAACTGATTCACGAGGTAAAAATAATAGAAAAAAATCACTACTTGAGGATGAAGGCTTTTAAAAACAACCCGAAACTCAGAGGGTTATTCGATCCCATCGATTACAAATTTTTGCCGAGTCGCGTTTATCTTCCCGACTTTTCGAGGCCTAAAAATGATTCGCGCGACGCCCGACACCGCGGCAATAAGAGCTCCGAGGAGATAACGTACGAGACCTGAACGATTTCTTTAACTCTAGTTTTGTTTTTATTAAAAGCTTTTAGTTTTTAATAAAAACATAAACGAGGATTTATTTTCATTTATCATTCCGGTTAGTCCTTTAATTTATTTCTTTAGAACGACTTTGTCGTCGACAATCGTCGATAACAGACCCTTGGGCCCGTGAATTACGAGCAAGCTTTGATCGTCGTCGTCGTGAGGCGCGGTGGTGGTGGTGGTGGTGGTGGTAATTTTAGGTCCATTGAAACGCTTCGACCCGAAATAAGATTGCCAGCTTATATTCGAATTTCGAAGGGCCCCGTGAATTTCCTCGTTGTTCAATTCGATTTTTTTAACGCTATCTTGAATTTTGATAGCGCACCTTTCAATGTCAGCGTTATGTCGCGTTATTTCCAGCAGAATTTTTTCCATTTGCCGCAATACGCTTTTTTTTCTACCGCCCGCAAAATCTCGGTCGTCGAACGATACCAACCGCTCGAATTTTAATAGATCGATATTGAAATTTGTGTCGTCGGTGAATACGTTTCGGAAATTGGAAAGGATATTTATATTTTTCATCCCTCCGGCCTCTTATAGCAATAAATATTCGTTATTAAATCTTTTTATTATTATCATCTTTTTCGTATAACAAAACATAAAATATAAATGGCGCACTCGCTGATCGACGAATCTTTTGAAATCCTAGACGATGACGACTTTGTGATATTCTCGACCGAGGAAAGCGAGGCGGAATGCAACGATAAAGCGTACGTAGACAATAGCAGACGCGCCGCCGCCGCAGCCGCCGCTTCATCGAGCGTTAGCGGCGAGGCAAGCTTTTCTATCGAAAAAAGATTTAAAGATAAAAAGCAGGAAAAACGTATTACGATTGACGATAGTTGTAAGCCCAAGGTGAAGAATTAAGTAAATATATGCGGACCAGCAAAAGTAGTCCCAGCTAGAAAGGCCGGAAGAAGCGTTCGTTACAACAAACGCCACTCCTTTTCGGAAACCGGGAACTCTCCTTGGCAGCATGATCAGGCGGAAAAAAATAGATCATTCATTCGAGTTTCACCACGCACCCACCAACACCTCCTCACCGCACTACTACTCTCCTATTAACCCCATTACTTCTCTCACATACTCCTTTTTAGTGCCGGAGAAAATCCACGCGGAAAAGATCCGACCCGGCTAGTGAGCGGCTCAAAAGAGATAGTGATACACCGACTTGATTCTCCCTACACGACCAAGGCGGACAAATTTAGAAAGTATAAGCAAGTCGGTAGTAGTAGTCACGTAGTAGTAGTAGTAGTAGTAGTAGCTCAAAAGATGAAGAGTAATATTTAGATTTTCAGTTGTAGACTAACTAGTTTTTTCATCCATAATGAGAATAAAAATTTACCATTTCGGACCAGCTCAGTATCGACGACAACGACATCGACGACAACGACGACGAAACGCGAGTAGAAAACGAATTCGCCTACGACGACGAAGAAAACGTCATTTTGGATTTCGGAACTCCTTCGAAGATCGATATCGAAAACGCGACCTCGAATTTTTTGATAAATTACGCGCGAACGTTCTCGCACTTTTTCGAGGAGGGCGTTCATAAAAAATTGAAAGATTTCCGGGAAGAAGTAAAAAGTTTCGAAGGAGTATTTTCGTTTTTCTTCGAGGCGCCGAACGCCGTTATAAAAAATGAAAAGCATTTTTTCGCTTATTTGGCGCGAAA
Organism: Trachelipus rathkii; assembly: GCA_015478945.1. Classification (NCBI taxonomy): domain Eukaryota; kingdom Metazoa; phylum Arthropoda; class Malacostraca; order Isopoda; family Trachelipodidae; genus Trachelipus; species Trachelipus rathkii. Next base: position 29,111 of record JABUQX010006810.1, read on the forward strand.
ACTGCTGGCGTCGTTCTTAAAAACGACGGAATTTATCAAATCCCGGATGTTGAAGGTCGAGTCGACGTGCGATTTATTGTCGAACGATACGCTGTTCAGACTCAATTATATTATTTTTACGACGTGCGAGAAAATAGGCGAGATGTACGCTAATTCGATACCCAATTTGGAAGGGGGTGAGGAAGAACTTTCGGCCGCGGATATCGAGGATTCCCTAACTCGTTCCGTGAAATTTTTCGTAGATTTAAAAAATATCGAAAACCGGGCGATTAAATTGTTCGAATACGCGGCAGCGTATTTAAACCGCGGCGATAAAAAAGGAGCTCTCACGTACCTGTTTCCGGTGATGAACTATTTTCAAAACGAGTTCGTGATACCGAAACCGACAGCGGCGGCGGCAGCGTTAGTTTCGAAGAACAACGACGTTGTGTATCGCGAAATCGTAAGCAATTGCGATGCGATCGATTCCGTTTTCGATCCCGCGTTCGACGAGGTGATGGGAATCGATATCGACCTTCGAGACTCCCTTCTCACGTTCCTAAAAACGGACGAAAAATTCGACAATCTCGACACACGTGATAATAAAGCGCGATTAATAATAACGAGAGAGAAAAGAAGTTATTTAGACGTTATAGAAAAGGATATAGCAGTTAGTAAAAAACAAAATGAAGAGTGCCGGGAACTGCTTACGGCCCTCAATTTGATCAAAATATGGGGCAATTTCGCGCTCGAATCAACGTCGCGGGGCGTAGAAGAGCGCGTCAACGTAATCAACCGCGGAGGGTTAGACATTCTCGTAGAAAGGTCCGCGTCCGACCTCTTGTGGTTGCGAGAATACGTCCGCGAACTGCGAAAATTTATTTTTGCCGAGAAGAAATCCCCCCTCGGTCGTCGCAGCCATCGCCCCCGCCGTGGTAGATTCGGTTACTCGGGCGAGGAGAACGAGCGCGACATCGCTGACGATATCGGTGTTGAAGAAAATGAGAGCTCCGACGATAGTAATAATAATAATAATCCCTATGGTAATCGTAATAGAAATACCGAAGATGTTAATATTAATAATAATGTTAAATGCGATAATGAAAATAAGAACGCTAACGAAGTTAATATTAATATTAGTAGAACTAATAATAATAATCTTAATAACGACTATGAAAATAATTATAATGGCCAAAAAATCGGTACGGGCGTGCACCCATATCGAGGATACTCTTATGAAAACAACAATTACTACTACAACAACAGGAATTATCAGAGGCGCAATAAATACGATGAAATGAAGAGCTACGTTTCTCGGTATAAATACTGTAATAGGTTCGGCACGTACCTAGGTGATGGGGGTAGAAGGGGATGTTTCAACGGATACCGAAATAGATGATGCGGGATTTTAATAAAATGTTTGAAAGTGCCCGTATATCACCATCTTGCGACTATACTAACCACGTATTGATTAAAATTCATTTTTAGTCCTCTTTTCGAAGAGGGGTGATATGCAAAAGTTTGTAAATACTGCAAGGGACGATATAGGTCGAATCCTTCTCTAGATTTGGAGAATCGCGACAAATTTCATATGAAAGTATGAAAAAATTAATCTTTAATTCTACCAAATATTTAAAAGCGACTTTATTTTCACTATCTATTATAAATTGGACGTTTTCACTAATTCGTGTGTCGACACCGTCTCCGATACCCGCATATTAACTTTAACGCGATTAGGTTTAGAAGTAGGATTGAAATATTTTTAATCATTCTAGGTACGAAATAAAGGTTCGTGTCGTTTTTCTTTCATTAAACTGGTTAATTTTATAAACATTTCATGCTGATCAGAATAAAAAACCAAATATTTCAATCATTCGTACGCGAAAATCGTTCTAATAGGAATAATGAAAGAAATGTTTAGATATTGTCAGATACTTTAACATAAATGGTAAACAAAATAAATATACAACCAAAAACCAAATCGATGTTTTATTTATTATCTATTCTATATCGGTCATAATCTATTTTTTTTATCAACTACAAGTCGAGGCTTGCCCTAACGGAGCAACCTCACCTTGAGCGCGTGATAACAAACGCGCAGGGGCTCACGCCCCGATAACAAAAAACCTTTACTGCAAAAATCTTGTCAATAAAACCATGAGGACAAAGTATAAAAAAATCGGCTCGCAAAAAGGCAACTATAAAATTAATAGGAAATAGAAGATGAAGATGTTGATGATTTAAGACTAAGAAAAGAATTAAGACTAAGATAAAAAAAATATTATTATATAGAAGAACATTTATGTATGTATATTTGCATGTGTGTATGTATCTACGGGAATATCGGTTCTTTTTAGACTATTAATTATTTATTTTTTTTTATAAATAATTTAGTTTAGTTACCCCTATAACCTAATTACGTAGAAAACGGAATTTAGGGGAGACGAAATTAAAACAAATTTAAATAAATAATACAAGCCGAGGCTTGCTCCTAACCATTCATCATCATCGTCATCATCATCAGAAACCGTATCTATATCTATAAAATATTCATTTTTTGCCTCCGAGTACTTTAGTGACGTTTCACGTGTCCTTGAACGATCCACGAAGCGGATCTACCGAGGTCTGGTTCCCTCAGAAGCGTCACTACGAATTAGTGACGTTTCATAATGTCCCTAAAAATGGCCCTGAAACGATCGAACGGCCGTTTTAGTATCGACGAACCGTCGTCGAGCCCGATTTTCGCTCATTTAGTGCCGTTTCACGTGTCCCTAAAATAAGTCGAAGGTCTAAGTCAAAATCGCTTTCGGAAAAAAAAGTTTGGGAAATTTTTTTTTCAAAATTTGACTTATACCTTCGACTTAATTTAGGGACACGTGAAACGTCACTAAAGGAGCCAATTCGTGCTTACTACAAGGGCCGTTCGATCGTTTCAGGTCCTTTTTTAGAGACATTGTGAAACGTCTCTAAATCGTAGTGACGCTGCAGAGGGAATCAGACCTCGGTAAATTCGCTTCGTGGATCGTCCCGGGACACGTGAAACGTCACTAAAATTCTCGGAGGCGAAAAACGAATATTTTGTAGATATATATAAGCGGTTATAATCTATTTTTTTATCAACTATGAAGATGCTATTGATTTAAGACTAAGAAAAAAAAATATTATTATAAAGAACATGTATGTACGTATGTACGTATGTATCTACGGGAACATCGATTCTTTGTAGACTATTACTTACTTAATCTATCTATTTCCTATTAATTTTAAAGTTGCCATTTTATCAGCCGATTTCGTTTCCATTTGTTCAAATTGTTTTTTTGTCAAAATTTTGCAGTAAAAGTTTTTGTTATCGGGGCGTGAGCCCCTGCGCGTACGTTAGCACGCGCCAAGGTGAGGTTGCTCCGGTAGGAG
>JABUQX010006810.1:37500-40000 GCA_015478945.1 Trachelipus rathkii
GTCTTCTGCTTTCTGATTCTATTCTTGCCCGATCTGGATGGGATTTCCCGGTGGGGTCACCGCAACCTTACGAAATTCAAGCTCTCTAAAAACTAAACTTCTTCATATATCTCCCTCTCAAAAACACCTCTCAACGTTTCCCTAATTTTCTTCGACGGCTGCTAACGTCTCACCTGTGGAATAACAAACATTCTTAGTCTCAACATAAATAACAAATTGTCTTGGAAACCTCATATTACAATGGTTGCTAAGATGGCCTCAAAGAAGCTGGAAGTTCTTTTCAGGTTGCGGGGAATTTTTTTCCTCTGAACAGTTACTCCAGTTATATAAGGGGCCTTATTCGCCCTTGTATGGAGTATGTTCTCAACATCTGGGGGGGTGGGCTCCGCTCCACCCTTCCACTTGATAGGGTTGGAGTCTAAAGCTAAAGAGACTAATAAACTGTCTCCCGTCTTTTCAACCTCCCCTGACCCTCTATCTTTGCGACGTGACGTTGGCGCACTCTCTCTTTTCTATAGGTACTACGGTGGCAAGTGCTCGGGGAAGCTGACCTCTCGCATTCCACCACCCTTGCATCGCCCTCGTATCACAAGGGGTCCCTTGCTCTCGCATGAGTGTTTTGCGTGACGTATTGGAAAACCCCAGAACTTGTTCGCCTGGTGCCTCTTTCTTCCATCCAGCTACTTCTGTTCTGTGGAACTCTTTGCCTCCTTCTGTTTTTCCAACTATTTAATCTTCCCCTCTTTAAGCCCACGTCTGCGCTCTACCTGAAGAAGATTTGCGTTAAGCTGGGGATTGGGTGGGTTTTCTATGTTTTATCTTCTGCCCCCTCCTTGAAAAGGGCCCAGCCCGTGAGTGGTGGTTGACTGTAAATATATATATATATATATATATATATATATATATATATATATAAGATCATATATATATATATATATAATTATAATATATATATATATATTATTATTATATATAATATATAATATATATATAATATTATATTATAATATATATATTATATATATATATATATATATATATATATATTATATATATATATATATATATATATTATATATATATAATACTATATAATATATTATATATATATATATAAGAAAGAAGGCATAAAACTAGAAACATTTGTATGGATAATTAAATGATTAATATTTTAAAAAAATTATTTTATAGAATATCAAATACAATATGCAATGATGGAAAATTTACAATATAGAGCAGTTGCAAAATTGATATTATTAAATAAGTAATTTCCTTGGGTTCAACGCAAATTTATCAGCTACTGTTTGAATAAAATAATCATAATTGTCAAAAAACAAATTTTCTGTGTACACTCATCATAGCCAGTCCGTTTACCTGTCGTCTTCCATAGTACTTCGCAGCCAAGCCTTGATCCTTCGCAGAGTACTGAAAGAGTGTTCTACTGTACTGGTGGTGCATGGCTGGGCGAGTAGTATCATCAAAGCCTTTTTCGTCGATGGAAAGAAAGGTTTAGTCTCCTTTAAGACTTGGAAGATAACAAGATTTTTGGTTCTTCACTACTCAGTTTCTTGTCCTTCCAAATTTTGTACCAAAGTTCTAGCTCTTCTTCTATGCCTTATAAGTGGTAAAAAAACTATAAAATGAAGCTATCTTTTCCTTTAACTCATCGATTGTTATGAGTAGCATGTGGAAAGGAATGTAGGATATGTCAATGCTAAGCAGGCTGTATTTTTTAGTAAAGAAAACCGTAAATTCCAAAGAGATTATAGAATCCAGATATACGGAGTTATTAAGGATCTTCTCCAGAACTCCGTGGGGTTTGTTGCTGGATGGTTGCTGCGGTGCTGCTGCCTACCAAATATCCGTGGTATATTCAGAATTTCAGATCAAGTCCCAGTTGCTCAGCTATTTGATTAGCTTCTTTTAACATTTCATCGGTCATTTTTTCTTCATCCTTTCCGATGGCTACTAACATTTTTATAATATTTGAATGTGCTGCGAGGTTTTGACGATATTCAAGGTCCTTGGATTGGAGAGCATTTACAACTGGCTCTAACATGGCAGGTACTTCTCGATCAATATCATAGCCATGATGAATGACGACTTGCATGCCGCTAAATGCAACTGAAAAGCGCTTTTTCTTGTGGCGGTATTTCCTTCAATGGAAAGGATTTCTAATGCTTGCATCATTCATACAAAGTGCTCCTTAAACACTCTGATGCACTAGTGTGTTCAGACCATCTGGTCTGGCATAGGCCTTGGGATGCTTGGCAATTAATTTTTCTTCCTCAAGACGACTCCGAAAAAGCGTAAATAATGTCTTTATTAAGTTTCCAAGAGTATTGCGGATCTCTGGTATTGTGTTCAAATCATTTTCTACTAGATTTGTTTGTGTGAAAAGCAATGAGAACAAATGTGTTTTTTAGGAGTACTTTTTCCGCATATTGCTTGGTTAACTCCTTCTTTGCCAAACATCGTAGAACAGCCATCGAAACCCAGC
>JABUQX010006811.1:7500-40000 GCA_015478945.1 Trachelipus rathkii
TTGGATAATAGTTTGGAGACTAATAGTTCTGGTATGCAAATAATAAAAATAGATTTACAGAATTTGAATTTGAAGTAAAAGATATTAAATCTTAGCTATACCATATTGACCTAAGTAAAGTTGCAGGTCCTGATGGTACATATGATAGAATTCTGAAGGAGGTATAGTACCAATCATTGCTTAGGCACCTGGTATACGATTCTTAAAAGTATATCTATAATATAGGGTGAGGTACCACCGTACCAGACGACTAGAAAACAGAATATGCTGTGCGTATTTATAAGAAAGGTAGTGAGGAAGTTTTGAGAAATTATTGGCCAGTTAGCTTAGCATCTCTGGTTGTAAAAGTTTTGGAAAAATTACTGAAAGGTCATATAGAGAAATATTTGGAAGATAACAGGATATTGCATAACTCACAGCATGGTTTGAGAATGGGTAGTTCATGTCAGACATAACCTTTTAGAATTATGGAATACATTACTGACTGCATTTGACCGAGGAGATCCAGTTGATATTTATATTTAGACTTCAGCAAAGGTTTTGATAAAGTTCCTACAAAAGTTATTGCAATGTGGTATAGGTGGAGTGGTACATGGTTGGATTAAAGAGTGGTTGCGGATAAGAGAAAACATGTGTACAACTAATATGACATAAGTTATCATGGGAAATCGTGAGATAATGTCCCCACAGGGTTCAGTGAGGGGGACCCACTATTGTCCTCATATTAGTCATTATATATAAATGATTTAGACCCGGGGACTTAATGTAAGGTTTCTAAGTTGCAGCTGATCAAAGTGACTTCCTCATTAAGGATAACAGTGATGAATGAATAAAAATTCAACAGAATTTCTTTGATAAATTTCTTGAGTTGGCCAGTAAGTGGCAATGATTTTAATAGTAAAAAGTATAAGATCCTTCACCTAGGTTCTCTCAAATAAAAGTTATAACTACGATATGAATGGGGATTGACTTGAGTCTGTGGACCAGGAAAAAGATTTAGAGGTGATTATAAGCAGTAATTTGAAAGTAGCTAATCATTGTTTGGGAAGCAAGAAATAAAGCTAATAAAATGCTAGGTATAATAAATGCATCGCTTAAAAGAGCAAAAAGTTAAAAATAAACTATATAAAGCTATGCTCGTCAAGTATTATAGTATTGTGCACAGGTTTGAGACCTGTTATTTAAGAAAAATATAAATATGCTAGAGAGAGTGCAATGTCGAGCAACAAGTGTGGTTCTGGGGTTTTGAGGGTAAGAGTATGAGCGAAAGGCTGAAGAAGTTAGGAATGCTTTCCAATTAGAAGGTCGATTTTCTCAGAGGGGACATGCTACAAGTCTACAAAATATTTGCATCTATTGATAATACGGAGACCGATAAATTCCTTCGTAGGAGACGACGGAGGAGACCAGGGGACACAATAGAAAAATTGAGAAGGCATGCCATCTTGATATAAGAAAGCTTCATTCAGTAATAGAGTTGTTAATTTTTGGAATGGTTTGCCACAAGAGGTTGTTCAGTGCGACTCAATTGCAACATTTAAGAAAGGATTGGATAGATATATGTATAGTTTGGGTATCATAGAGTTTATTTTGACTAAGCCAACTAAAAAAATTGGTGGGTTTTTGGTTACAGTAGTTATTATCCAATTGAGAAGGCATGCCATCTTGATATAAGAAAGCTTCATTCAGTAATAGAGTTGTTAATTTTTGGAATGGTTTGCCACAAGAGGTTGTTCAGTGCGACTCAATTGCAACATTTAAGAAAGGATTGGATAGATATATGTATAGTTTGGATATCATAGAGTTTATTTTGACTAAGCCAACTAAAAAAATTGGTGGGTTTTTGGTTACAGTAGTTATTAAGGTTAAACTGAATGATATGACTACAACAAAGCTATTAAAGCTTGTAGTGCCGTTAGCATGTATTTTAGCTTTAGTTTTGTTTCTTTAGTTGTGGATTTTGTGTATATTATGTAATTCATTGACAAGCCCTATGGTGCTTTGTGGATTTGCATGAACATGTTTAGTGATTGGCTCTATTAGATTGACTGAGACAGTGTTGATAGGCCCATGTGGCTTCTTATAGTCTCTTTATTCTAATGATCTAATTAGTTGTGACAATCTCACCACCATTTCAATTACCAAATTGTAAGGGTTTGCCGGTCGGTACTGTCATGTTGAAGTCGTTAGTTGTTTTCTATTGAGGTTAGCTAAGGTTCGCTTCCAGTTTACTTTTTTTTAATATTTTTGTTTATATGTGCTAGGTGTGTAAAAGAAACCTTAGGAATCTCCTTGGGGTTTGTAAATTTCTGGTGTTGTCATTGTTGTGAGCCGTAGCAACCTTGTTACGTGTTCTCCTTTGAGACCGACTTGGTCTGCAGTTCTTCTAAGTACTTCCTGTAGATTTTTTTACCTCTTTCTTAAACTTTTCTTGTAGTTTCTGTTAGTGATTCCTTAACTTACATGTTTAATTATTTTCTTTACTATCTCTTTTTATATTTTACAGAACAGGTAATTAATAATTAGCATCAACTTTAAATCTAGAATTTTTATTACAAATAAGATTTCATAAAGGGTAATTGTTGAGCCTGAAGAGTGCAGAAGAACACCCCTTGAAAACCCTGTGTATTAACCTCAGCAGTTCTTATGTATTCAACGCAACTATTCCTTTATGGCAGGTAATCTTGCTTTACGGATGTAAAGAAACTTCAATGGCTGAATCGAGATTTAACTATGTTTAATTGTATCATAAATAATATAATGTTGAACATTATATTATTTATGTAAATAATGATATAATCTATAAGCATCAATTAATTATTATTTATTAATTTATAATAATTTGATTATTTTCTATTATTTGTTATATAAGGAAATCCCATTTTTAATAATTTAACCTAGCCTTTCTTTAAATAAAATTTGTTGCTGTGAATTATATTATAATTCTCCTCTTTGAGACATTGTTGTAATTTCAGTAGCAATTAATATCGCCACCAATCTACATTGGCTTGTTCTAAGAGTTGTTAATTTCGAAAGTCGCTCAATCAAGATAGGAGGAGTGGATGCTTGGTTTCCGGATCCTTCTATAAAATCTTTAATAAGAATAAAGTACCACCTAGCTTTAATATATAAAAGTTCCCGAAAATACAGCTTTCTTAAAGAAAGTCAAGCTAAATTAATTATTAACAAATGGAAGATGTTAAAATAATTAAAATAATAAATTTAAATATTTATCTATATTTATTGATGAAGGATCATTTCCAGAATTTGACAAATAAAATTCATGGGTGGAAAGGAATTTGTCAAGGATAGCTCTTTGTATTAACCTTCGAAACCAGGGCTGCCAGGCTATACTTCCGCAGTGGCCTACTCTAATATTTCAAATAAAAAAAAAAAAAAAAAAAAAAAAAAAAAAGCTAAAACAAATTTGAATAATAGATAAAACGTAAATCATTAAAATGTGATAAATAGATGTACATACTACTATCCCACTATGAAATGTGATGTGTAATGTTTTTAATTTGTAACTGAAATTTTATTTTCGCGTGAATATAAATTAGGATTTCAATTTCTTTAAAGCCTGTCTAAGATTTAAATTTTCAAATGCTTTTGTTCCCAAAATTTATCCAAATCATGTAATAGTTGATAAGCTAAATTATGGAAAAAAGATATAATAAGAAAAATTGAAAAGGCATAAGTTAGGCTATAGGCTACATACCCCAAGAGCTTTTCAAAAATAAGGTCAAGGCAACTAGATTGAACAAAGGTAGAAGGATAGCTTACAAGATTAATCCATATTCTAAACTGTTAGATAGAAAATTGCACATTGTAAAGAAGAGGTTATAGGTACTATACAGATCTAGGGTGATCTTTTAGGGTTATAGCTCCATCTGTGATTTTTATAGTTTTGCACAAAACCTTGTAAATGTATTAAAATGAAGAATGATTACCTAAAAAGATGTGGGTAATTGTGGAGCCTTGTCTAGTTCAATTTGCACAAGACTATTAAAATGGTAATTGTTGAGCTGAGTGTAATATGAATAAAGGCAGATTTTTTTTCTTTCTGATAATTGGTTTCGTAATAATAGAGCAGAACTGCTCCATTGCTGATTTTTATAAAAATCACAGCATAGACTCTAGAGAAATTGGGGAATAGTTGAGTTCAACAGATTCTAAAAAAATCTAGGATATATTTTTTAAAAATCAATCAATGTTTTGATATTCTTAGGAGCAATATTGCCATATAATAAAAAATTGCAAATTTTGCCATATTTTTATAAGCAATGTTATTCGTTGTTTTCATATATTTATTTTTATTTTGAAAAATCTAAGGTTATGATAAGTTTCGTTAAGTTGACAGATTTACTTTGTATAATTAATAAAACTTATTATAACCTAAAATTAATGGGTCCTAAAATGAATTTAAAGAAGAAAAAAATTTTTTTTGGGTAGATTGATTAAATTTATATAGCTATGAGAGAGGTTTGGCACCACTGTTTTAGTACTTTTAAATGGGGCCAAAATATTTAAAAAAAAAAAAAACTGATTATTGGAAAAAAATAATGTTTCGTCAAAATCTGTTGAACTCAATTATTACCATAAATTGTAATGAGGTATAAAAAAAAAATAAGGTAATAGTAGAATAGAATTGCGGCATCACTGATTTTTATAAAAATCATATGATAGACTAAAAAAAATAAAAATTTTCAAGGTCACCTTTCCAGCCATTTTTGGATTCAGTTGAGTAATGGCAATAATGTATTTGTGCTTAGCTCAAAGAATTTAGCAAGTAAATCAAGAGTTTTAGGTTTCTTACTTAAATGGTTGTTCCACAGCAATGTTAGTGGATACAAAATCTAAATGAAAAAATTTTCAGTACCTATATTCAAACCAACTTTTCTTACCTTATATCAAAGAACCCAAAAAATTTTATAGAGATCTTTTCTATTGCTTAGATGATGCTCTTTCAAATGGTGCAAGAAATTATAAAATTGAAATAGGCATATTCAAACATTGAGAAATGTGACTCCTAAAGTAGGTCAAATTTGACAATCATAATTTTTTTCTCAAGTTTGAAGGCAAATATAAAAGCGTGGAAGCTTAAAAATTAACTTTGTAAAGACCTCCAGATGGTTAATTGAACTGTCAAAACAGAAAACTCATAAGCTTTGGTTTCAATTTATGGAGAACGAAAATGGTTAATTAAGCGGTCAAAATTTAAAACTATAAGCTTTTGTTTTTAACTTATAGAGTACATAAATGCCATTTTCAGATTTCTCAAATGCTCTTCAAGCAAAATTTAGAACTCAATTGTGAAAAAAGTAAACATTTCTGAGTAATGGCAACACAATATTTGTGTTTATCTCAAAGATTTGAACAAGTATTTTAAATTTCAGGCCTCTCTCTCTCTAATGGTTGTTCTACAGCAATCTGTCAAACTCTTTACCTTAGGATGAAACTTGGTAGTTATTTTTGTTCCTCAAAACCTCGTTTATCTTGTCCTCCCAGTTCCTGGTGTGATCCCCTGATGATATCTTCGGTATTCATTTGGAGAGATGCAGTAATGGAACTACTCCACACTTGAACCTGAAGCAAGACCACAACTAATTAGCACTTATCTAGTCCCACCACCCTCTATGAGAGATTCTACGCATAAAAGTAAAGGTCTTTAACTGAAGCTAAATTTTCTTGAACTTTAGTAAAAGGTATTGCAAGTTTTTTCAAAGTATCGTACTAATTGATAAAAAAGAAATTTAAATTAAAATTTTCAACAAAAAAATGATTTTATTTCTCTCTTTTTATTAACTGTTACTTTACCCTCCCAACCAAAAAAACAAAAACGAATAATATTCTTTAACCTACCCTATACTTAGGGTCAAAATTTTCAGTGTAGAATCTTCTTTTTCTTGGTAAGATCTCTCTATTTTCTTGGTTGGGGGAGGTCCAATTTCAGTTTTGTCTTTTGCTAGTTGTATTGTTTTTGTTTTCAATTTTTCTCCCTTTTGATATTAATCAATATTTAATAATAATCAGTGGATAAAACCCATTTCAATATGTTTATGAAAATGGATACTGTGTCTTCCAATATAATAACAGATCCAAAAAGCATCATAATCTGCATAGACAAGGTAATTGGGTTAAACAAAAGAAATGCTTGGTATTCAGCCAAATATAACCCTGAAATTTATAGATGTTAAATTACAATGTAAGTTGAATTCTATTAAAGTTTGCTAGTTGTATATTCTGTTTTTAATTTTTTTTGTTTTTTTGTTTTGTTTCAGAACTTTTATTAAAAGATTAAAAGATTAGTAAAATAGCAAGTGGCTTTGTTATGGAAAGCTTAATCTTACCATCCACAAACTCTGTAAACCCACTTGAAAATAATGCTGGAAATAAAGCAGACTGCTATTTTTATTATTACTCATCTTGTACTAAAGTAAGTTACTTCTTACTAATTTTTTAATTTATAAAGCTTATTTTACCTTTACTTTTTCAAAACTTTTATATTACCTATTGATATTGTACATGTGAAATGCATCCTAATGAACTCTAAAACAAGGTAAAGGAAGTCAGAATTATTTTTTGAAGTAACTTGCAACATAAGTAAGGATGTTTTATATGAGGTTGTGGAGAGTTGCGTCTCATATCGTTCATTTGTGAAGAAAATTAGAAATAATGGATCATTTTGTCTAAGTTTTCTATGTTTGTTATAACCTATTATATATTTTCTTAATCTTGGTACATAACATAAACCTAAATTATCCTCACATGACAATGTTCAATCTTTCTTTACCTTAGGTAAGGTTTATGTTATGTATTGCAACCTTGTACCCATTTATAATATAGCTATAGGGCCTATGCAGTAAACATTGAAAAGGAAAATTTCAGACATTGCTCTACTCTCTTGTATCAAGATTCAAGAATAATATAAGAGTCATATTCTTGGATTCTAATAAGTTTTTTTATTTCCAAAATTTAACCCATTTATAAATATTGATATTAGAGTGTTCTCTACTTTCTGCATTGTCAAATTCAGTTACAATGTCCAAAACATTTTTCCTAATTTCATCGATTTTGTTAGAGTAATCTTCAGCAGTTACATAACTTTGTTTAACCTTTCTAAATTGGTTATATGCTTAGTGCCTAGAAATTATATTTGTAAATCTTTTCTCAAGAAATGACTATTCTTTATAAGTTATAACCTTTGTAACATTTCCGGATTTGAGTTTATATAAGTTAATGTATGCTGCAAAAAAGAGGGGTGTCAAAGTTACCCCTTCATTTGGGGTTGCTTTGGCACATATGTCAAATTGCCCCACCAGGTGGTTAGGTAGTTAATTAGAGTTAGTTATGGTAACTTAAAGTATGGTATGCTTTTTCAATTTTAAAAATTAAAATTTTTTTTTTTTTCAATTTTTAGGGGTGTCATTGTTACCCCACCACTTGTATGGTAATTTTTAGGGGTGTCAATTTTACCGTCCATGTCAAAGTAACCCAAATATATTCAGAGGTTAAGTTTAACGTAACCATAATTAATGTCCATCGTATTGTGCCAGATTATTATTCTTAACCCTCTAAATAACATGTTTGCTTAAATAAAGTTTTTGTTTAAACTTTTCAGTTTTGTGATATTATGTGATTAACATATAGTTGGAAAATGGAAATTTTCAAAAAAAATTTAAATCTTTCCATAACTCTCTACATAATCATTTGTCCTTACAGAACCTTTCCTTATTCATTGATGAACAAATGTGTTTTCAAGCGTTTTTCTCTATTTTTTATATTTAAGAAGAAAGAACTACAAATAGTGATAAGGGTGAAAAAGTGTCAAAGTTACCCCATCTGGCAAAGTAACCCCATTTACAGCATTAGATTTTTTTTTTACAGGAAAAAATTATTTTGATATAATTTGTGGGCAAAAGCCCAAATTTCAAGTAGCACAATAGGTGTGATTTTGTTTATCAATTTATATTCCAAATACCAATACCAACAATATCACTTAAGATATTTGATAACTGTACAGAGGGTTAGGGGAAAGTTTTTGAATTATATTTAAGTATTATTATCTTTCTTTTTATTATTATTATTTCCATGAACTTATTCATTTACCTGCATTAAATTATTAATTTTTTGGATATATTGAAACAACACTGATAATATAAAATTTCTGTGGTTATTGTGGTTAATTGAACGACATCTAATTGAAAGTCTTGGGTGTTTGGCATTACAAGAGGATCATGTCTTAACCATTTTTTTTGGTCATTTTTTTTTTTTTTAACAAAATTAAAACACGTTATGAAAATGATGGAATTAAACTGCCAATACTTAAAAACAAATACTGGATAGCAAAATTTTAAAAATATAATAAATTTCTTGCAATATGTTTTACTGTTGGATTTGATAGGACCCTACTTGGTATTGACCAAGTTGGGTTGTATCATATTGTGTTCCCATCGCATACTTGTGAAAATTTTATTTTTTCTCTCCCTAATCCCTATAATTTGTATATATTGTGTATAGTATATACGTTTATATTATATATATATTATTTAATTATACTTATATATTATATATATATATATATATAGTTATATATATATTATATATATTTTATATATATAGTAATTATATATATTTCGACTCATCTTTTATTTACACTTTTTTATAAACATTTAAAAGTAAGGAATCATTGACCCACCCATGGAGTGAGAAGTAATAGCAACTCTCTGGTGGTTTATGTGTGTTTTTTTCTGGTCCATTTCTTTTTGTGACATGTGCTCGTGTGGGTCTCGTGTATCTGTACTTCTACATACTAATGTTTAGAATCATGTGTTGAAATATTAGTACGTAGTATTAATGTTATATAATATATAGGTATATTAATAGTAATAGCTTATCATATTAGATACATATATGAGCATCTATATATATTATTATATTACTAATAACCACACCCTACCTTTTTCGTAGAATTCGTATTATAAGTTTATAACTATAACTATACTATATTATATATACTTATAATAATATATAGTATATTACTATATATATAATACTATATATATATATACATAATTTACTTTTTAATTTATCTTCAAGGGAAATGCTTGTCCATTCCGACATGAACCTTTCTGCATTAGAAATGAAACAATGTGTGTTTAGCTTAAAGGAAGTTGTACAAACCTCATTGCATATTTCAGACATATGGAAATAATAAAGTAAGGTATCATTTACCCACTGCTTCAATTATAACTTAATCATATTAAGATTATTCTATAAATATGCTTACTTTCTTTCATTTTGACTAATATGTGTTACAACAATTAACATCCTTTCTTTATTGTCTATTTTGTTGTAAAATTGGCAAATATTTGGGTTGATGAAAGGAAGTTTTTAGCAAAATCACTTTCAATAAGTTTATTTTTTTTTTTTTTTTTTTGTTTTTTTTTTTTTTTTTTTTTACAGGAAATAAAAGACTTGATCACTAATCAACCTAATCAAGGAGGAGGTGTACCATTTAACGTCCGAGCAGGACGGAGCCAAGCCAAGAGAGGAATAAGACTTCACATTCTCCCACTCCGACCATGTTGCGAAAGACTCTGGGTAACTGGAGGAACCTCGTCTTGGGTCTATTGGTGAGGTACTCTTTACATATTGAGATATCCGGCGCTTTTATATAAATAAATGTATGATAGTACATAAAAAAATGAAAAAAAAAATATATTATAGCTATATATTATATTAAATTATCATATTTATTTGATTATTACATTTCATTAATATTTATATGTAATTATATTGCTTAAACACTAATAAAACATGTTCTTATCAGTAATTACTATTATTTTATTATTAATATTACTATTATGATGCAGTGCACTATGTTTTAATAATAATATTGATATGCCTTACACAATATTTCACTATTATATTAATCAACTATAACATACAACTATGTACACATATTATAATTATATATCTACAATATATTACTTATAATACAATACACTATCCCCACACAATCACTGTTATTACTATATTGTATTATTGTAAAATTGTTAAAATTAATAAAATTTTTAGTATTAACCCTCCCCTGAGTAAATATACTACTGTTTTGTCTTAATTGGAGTTTAATTAAACAGATAATCAACCATATTCTATACTAATGTCGTCTGATAATTCTGTGCATTTAGAATATTTGTTCAGTTTTTTTTGTTGTGAACTTATCCGTAACCATGTGTTATAAGTATGAATTTTAATTTTTCATATATTATATTATGTATATTATATAATCTTATATATATATACTGTATATTAATATTATATATAATTATATATACTTATAATATAATACTCCTATATATATTATAATATATAATTACACTATATTATATATATATATATATAATTATAGCACAGGGGTGGATTCAAAACCTCTGCGACGAACTCGGAGGGCTGATAGAACAGCAAAACGATAAGGGAACTTTACATTTATTAAATAACCTATGTTGTATGACGCTTTCGTTTTCAAAGTTACGGGGACATTGAAGGTTACACTAGCTTTATGTTGTTTGTGACGCGTTCGCCATGTAGGTACCGACGATTTAAGTTTCGCAAATTATATGTGTTTGTGTGCGGTGCATACATGTGGTACGCTTAACGTACTACGGTAACATCACGTGGCAATACCTTAGCCTTTGCTGCCCAATTCTATCGCTGATTCTTTTATGTAGTACAGTGTTAGGCCAATCGATTTACGAATGGATCACTACACTCTCTCGAGTTAACCGACATGATAATGTGATACGGTGGCGCCAAACGGAAATGGACGAAGAGCGCACTCATGTACCGGGAACGGTTTCCCACACAAATTCACCCCCACCACACAATGTTTGCTCAAATTCATCAGCCTCTTCGAGATAATGGGACCCTTCGTATCCCGGTGATTGGTGGAAGACCGCGTATTACGAGGACTCCTGCGTTTGAAGAAAAGATGCGCTTGAGAGAGTTGCCAACGACCCGTCGACTAGCACACGCGCCATTGCCTATGCCATGGATTCAAATCAGTCGTCTGTGGTTCGGGTCTTGCAGAGCAGGGCAAAGCCTCCATGCATACCACTTACAGAAAGGACAGGACTTGGGCCAAATGTCTCGCACCCCGGTGTCTGCTGATCTGTAGCCCGGTGATTCTCAACAGAAAGCATCGATAATCCTGCCTTTCCTGCACAGTTCTTGTTTACCGATGAGGCGCTTCACATGTGATGGCTCCTTCAACAGCAGAAACAGCCACATATGGGACGAAGACAGTCCGCACACAATGTCCATCAAGAGTTCACCAGAAACATTTACCGTAAACATCTGGTGGTGCGAGTTCTTTAGGAGATTATCTGCCTTGGGACCTGTTCATCATTACCACACCGTTTTGGTTATGGAAACTGCGTACCGCAACTACTACAGAACACGCTCCGCAAACATCTTGACGACATATACTCGTTTATAGACGACCCGCACACATGTGTTCCAAACATGACTGGTGCTCCCATGCGCACTGTTCAGCCACCAAGTACGGGCGTCACTCTGACAGAGTCTTACAACTGTACAAAATGTGGAATGGGATGAGGGTAGACCTGTTGCTGTGGCCGCTGCAAGATCGCCCGACCTCCACATCCCCTAGATTATTGTATCTTTGGGGGCATCGTGGAAGATTGTGTGTACATTTATTTACCCAGTCAACAGCATGAGAGGATACTGATTCAACGAATATTCACTTTGCGTTTGAATCAAATCAGACGACCAGTGAGCATTGTTTTCGGTTTAGAGTGCGGACAGGCCAATGGCACGGCCAACTGGTAACGAATGTATCAGGTACAGGGCGAGTACACTTTGAACACCTAATGTAATTTGTACCAATATAATGTTTTCATAACAAGCTACCATTGTTTGCTTTTAAACCTCGCGTCAAAACACATACGAGTTAACCGACATGATAATCCTTATTGTTACCTCTGATCAAAAGCCTCTGAGTACACAGATTTACGCACGCACATATACATAACATTAGAATTACCCAAAATCTTCGGTTACGAAATAACGACGCGTCAACAACATCAGCTGTGGTTACCTTACATGCATCCGTTCAAGGCTTGAATATCTGTTAAGTGTCATGTTACATACATAGCTATGTTGAGACAATGTAAATTGTTTCCTTATTTCGTTTTGCTCTATTCAGCTCCTCCGAGTTTGTACACAGATGGTTTGAAATCACCCTGTAAGTATTAGTATATTGTGTAGGAGTGTTATTATATATATTTATATATATAGTAATATATTATATATAATAATAGTTTATATATTAGATTATTTATATATATATGGTGGTGCAATATATATATATATATTATATATATATATATATAAAACTACTGCTTTTAACGTGCCTTTTAATTCCCCTTATTGCAGTGAGTGGTTAACGACAGGGGTGACCACAGGAAATCGAACTTTAAGGCCGGATATTGCTATCCCAAACCAGCGCGACCAACTTGTTCGCAGTCAATGTTTAATTCCTTGCCCCCAGTGTAATTTAATAACCGCCTAACTGCTATATATATGTATTATTAGTATATATATTATATAGTTATTATATATATTATTATATATATATATATATATATATATATATATTATATATTATATATATATATATATATATATATATATATATATTATAAACAGAAAAATCGGAACAAAATTCCATGCTTTTTTGAAAGCCAGCCTGGGGGTTGCAAGAAATTACATTGTCCATTTTTTCACAATAATGTCTTGGATCAACCAAGAGAAGAAGATGTTCCTAATAATCCTGATTGTAAGTATTCATGAAAGTATTTATAAACAAATTTAAGAAATGTTCCTTCTAGTTATGGCATGACAATGCCAAAATTAATTTTTATTTCTGATGCCAATTGCAATTGAGAAATTCCAAAATTTCTGTTGTTAATTCTAACGATGTATCATACTATGACAAATAAATTAACAATT
The DNA here is from genome assembly GCA_015478945.1 of Trachelipus rathkii. Taxonomy (NCBI): domain Eukaryota; kingdom Metazoa; phylum Arthropoda; class Malacostraca; order Isopoda; family Trachelipodidae; genus Trachelipus; species Trachelipus rathkii. Next base: position 20,536 of record JABUQX010006811.1, read on the forward strand.
CTAACATTCTCTCTCTCGAATTCTAATGCCGATTCTTCCGATTATCAGTGCCGGTTACGCTTCATTGTCCCACCACTAGTTCCAACTAATTTATTACATTTTGATTTAATTGATTTTTATAATTTACAGTAATTTTACCTGTTAAGGATTCGGAGCTTCAATATGAAACAGAGGAAAGTGAACTTAAGAAGCTGCAAGAATCCGTTGCTTCTCAGTTGAAACTTCATAGGAAAATGATTGATTCACAAAATTCAATTAATAAGGATAAGGAAAAGGAGGCTATTGTTAATGTACCGACTCCTACCAATGTTCGAATTCCTATCATAGTACCCTTGCAAGATGGTAAGCCTCTTTTATTTTCTGATGTTTATATGTAAATGTAATAGAATATTTTTTTGTTTCACATTCTTAGTTGTTTATAAATTGATTGATTTGAGAGAATATATATTTATTTATTTATTATTACCACATAGCCTCTTAATCCCGAGGTAATTGGTCAGGGAAAGTATTTGTATGGTTTCTGACCAAGTGGAAGGTGCAGGAATATTTAGGCCCGATAGCAGACCCTGCTTCAGTGCGATGTAGTCGGAATGCTTGCCACCGTAAGGCGTGGGTTCGTATCCTAGTACGCGGCTTTTCCAAATGCGAGAAGTATGAGAAGTAGATGATTTGCTTGGAATAGAAATAATTGACTTGTTTGTGTTGGGCATGGTTGTAGTAAGTGTGTGTATTGAGATTAGTGTACTACACTATGCCGTAAACTGCAATACGTAAATATTGCAGAAAATCTCCTACTAACGACAAATTTTTTGTGTCCGTTCACGTGGCCGAACGAGAACTCGAACCCATACTGAGAGGGAATCCTGTTCTTAAGGTGAGCCAAACGCTCGCCTTAACCCACTGAGCCAAACGTGAACTCCTGAACTCCATGAGAACTATATAGTATATATATATATATATTATATATATTTATAGATATATATTATATATATATATTATATATATATATATATATATATATATATATATATATATATATATATTATATATATATTTATATATCTATATATATAATATATATATATATATTACTTTCTTTTCTTCATCTTCCTTCTATCTTCCCAAGAATGGGAGTAAGAAGGTGCGTGACACGAGCATCGGAAAAGAAAAAGCAGTAGAAGAAGACTATGACATAAGTCGAAAAGAAAGCCCAGCCTTACCGCAGCCCCTCAGTACCATTATTAGTGAAAACTCGTCGTAGTCAAGAAAATCCACCCTAATAGCTTATGGGACAGCGATGGACCCCACTATGGTAAATCGTCTCAAAGTAAAGGGTTCATCCCTTTGGCCAGGGCTGGGCCACAACCATACCCCTCACATCCCCCGCCATTCACTCTGTTATACTACACCTTTCTTCTCGCCTCTAACCAAACTCACATTTCTCTCTTCAAACATTTCGTTTACTGACTCAATTCCACTTTTTCTTCTTCCGTCTCCCAGCCGGTCGTTCCCAAACACACTCGCACTATACATCCGCTTAACCAAAACCGACTATCATTCATCCTTTTTCCATATGACCCAAACCATCTTAACATACTTCATATTATTCTCTCATTTTACCCCTTTCTTCACACCAGAAAACTCCCTCCTTTCCGTTTCATTTCCTCATTTCATCATTCTTCTCACACCTAAAGCACACATAACTAAGAATTGTCCATCTGAACACATGAACTTTAGACTATTAACTTCTTAGTCCAGACCATAGTCTCACTTACTTATACAATAAACCAGGTAACAACATACCCTCATGTAGACCTTAGCGAGCACTCTCAAGACTTAGTTCCCTTTACATTTCACAACGAATTAACTGCACCAGCCACCTTCCTGCCATACACAACTTCCCTACTACCACTCTGCATCGTCCGTTTCCCTTCTCATCCAACATATACCTGTAAATATTTAAATCAGACACTTGTTCCAGACTGCTCACACCATTCTAACATAACTTCACACTGAGGAGTGTCCTCACTTTCAACCATAACCTTACTATTATCCACGTTTACTTTCAAGGCCCCTTCTCTTTTACACACCCTGCTCTCTCAAATCTCTCTAACCAATCCTCTCAAACCTTTCTTCAGATTCACCACACGAACCAAATCCATGAATAATAGTTATATATATAGTGATTATAATTATTATTCATTAGTTATACTATCATATTATATATATGAGTTATAGTTTAGTATATATACCTATATACCTTATCTATTATACTATATAATATATATATATATATATAGTTAGTATATATATAAATATACTATATATAATTATACTCATATTTATATATATTTTTATTATTTATATTTCTTCCCCTCATTAAAAACGGCTAGGCCAGTGAGTGATGTACCTTGCATCGGAGAAAGAAAGACAGTTAAGTATAGGAAATGACAGATAAGTTCCGAAAAGAAAAGCCCAGCCTTTACGCCCCCTCTGTACCATTAATTAGTAAGAACTCGTCGCGTCAGGAAAAATCCCCTAAGAGCGTTCACAGCGTGAACCGCGAGCGGATAATTCACGTATTGGTAAAATCGTTCAAGTGTGGGGTTCGGATTTCCGTGACTCATTGGTGCTGGCCACAACCATACCCCCTCACAAAACTCCGCAATTCTCTCCTATTAGGAACCTTTCTCTTCGCCTCAGCCAACTCACATTTCTCATCCTGCAGACATTTCCTTCACTTCGGTGCTCCTTAGCCGTGGCCGGTTCCCAACACACTCACCGAACTTTACACCGCAACCAACGTACTATCATTCTATCCTTTTTCCACATGAGCCAAAACCATTCAAACATACTTTATTTTATTCTTTCATTATCTCTTTTCTTCTCATCCACACAATTTGTTTTGTACTTCTTCTTTTCTCTCATTTTATTCAATTCTTCTCACACCTCAGTCCTAAGATGGTTTCATGCTGAACACATTGAACTTTAAGAATTATACTTCTTATTCCAGACCATTAGTTCTCTACTAGCCTATACAATAGTGAACACAATTGTAACAAACAACCCTCATGCAAAAAATCCCTAGTTCCTATGTATGTCTCCAGACTTAGTCCTTTTTACATTCACCAACGATTATTAATTTTATCCAGCCACCTTCCTGGCCATTCACAACCTTCCTACTACACTCTGCAATCATCCGATATCCTCTTCTCATCCATACATATATGGATTATACCCAATATATTGAAACTCAGATACTTTTTCCAGCTGACTTTTTAATCTCAAATTAACTTTTCACATGTTCTGATGGGACTTGTCTTCACTCACAACCACTAACCTGTATCTGCTTATCTCGAAGGTTTACTTTTGCAAACCTTCACTATTATACAAGGTTGCTGTCACTGTTCTACTCCAGTCCTCTGGGATAACACCTTCCATAAGAGCTTTGTTTCATAACTTCCATATCCAGGTAATCATAGCCTCACCTCCATTCCGGATATTTCGCCAGTAATTCCATAAAAACCTGTTGATTAACTATTCTTTAACTTTTTCATTCTACCTATTACCTCCACTCTACTAATTCCTTCATCCCCAAAATACCTACTTCATCTTACATCACCTTTGGACCACCATTTATTTTTAGCACACCGCCTCACTATTCGTCATCACTTACTTATTGATTCCATTACAGAAGCTACCAGTCAACCATATATCATTCTAACACCTGCCATAGAGTTCTCCTATTAAACCCTTTTCATACGCCTGTTGCAAATCCATAAAATTGCTAAATACAGATTAATTATTATTCTTCCTCATTTTCTCAATCATTTGTTTCAATGTAAAGATTTGATCCACACATCCTCTACCACTCCTAAACGCACCTTGTTCTTTACCAATCAGTCCTTCAGTCACTCGGCGCACTCTTTTCGGACCAAAATACCTAGCATATATCTTCCTCTAGCACACTTTCAATTAAAAACTTATTCCTATAAATTTATACAGTTCCCTGCTTTACTCCCTGTAACCCTTATTAAGGTACTATTTAACTGCTCTCCTCCAATCCCTTGGAACTATACCCTCCATAAACGCTTTATTACACAACTATATGATCAGACTGTCGTCGGAGATGGACGTGTTGACAACAGCAGGGAAGAGAAGTATGAGAAGGATCAGAGAAGAACAGAGAATAGAGATAAAAAGTTCAGAAGAAGTTCTGTTTGTCATAGGAGCTGCTAAAAGGACAGTGTTAGCTGGTTTGGGGTTCCGCTACCACTTATTTATTTCCTAGAAATTCTCATGCATACCTCAAATTTTTGCTGCATGTTTTTGCACCCTACCTCCAATTCCGGGGAACTAAGGAACAACAGATGATTCTTATTTTATAGCTACTTTTTAATTTTATTATTATTTATGTTTATATTTTATTTTATTTCTATTTCAAAATTTATTTTTTATCTACATTTATTTTTATTTTATTTTATTATTATTTTACATAGGCTACTTTATCAATTTAATTTATTTTTATGAAGTTGTGCATTAAGACTTTGAGCTCTCAATCCTTATAGGTTGCTCATGATATCATCTATCTATGGATACGAATATCCAACCCACCTATCTATCTATCTATATATATATATATATATATATATAATATATATATATAATATATTTTATATATATATATATATTTAATATATTATATAATAATATCTATATCTAATAGTATATATATATATATATATATATATATATATATATATATTATTCAATCAAGCTCCGATGCACATATGATACAATGCTGAAACCTAAAATTCTTTAATCTTTTAAATATTAATTTAAAACTTTATAAGATTGTGTACGTAATAAACTGTTCAAACTATTTTCTTTTAGGTGAGTCTGATTCTGAGAGTGTTACTGTCACTCCTGTCAAATCTTCGAAGCCCAATAGACGCTGCATATTCACAAACAATTGGGAATTGGAGAAGTTGAAGGAAATTCAGAGGGAAGAAATGAATCTTTTGGGGTATTCTTTTTATGATGAAGAAGAAGAAGAAATAGAAGAGGAAGAAGAAGAAGAAGAAGATGAAGATTCTTCATGTAGGCCAATCATTGAGGAACCTGAGGTAAAAATTATTATTATTATTGTTCATTCACATGTTTTCTTCCTTCTTAAAGCATACGGTATACTTTTTTTTCTTGCGTTTGCTGTCCTTTGCCCATTTTTAATAACTAATGATTACCAGAAATGAAAATTATTATTTATAATACCGAATACTAACTGATAGAAACAGAAAAAAATTTCAGTTACTAAAATAACTTAACTATTCTGGTGATAACTTCTGATATTTTGTTCTTTATTTTTGAATAATTGCAGTAATTTCTCCGCTGTAGCTTTACTATTATCAATTATACAATATTAACAAGGATAAATAACAATATGAAAAGTACTGTTGAGCTCATAAATTTATTAGAGAATTAAGATTTCATTAACGAGCAAACTTGCAACAAAAACCCTCAAGAAACGCACCTCACATACACAGGCAGTATGCTCACCATAAAAATCCCTATTCTTAATATTGGAACCTCTGTTTCCTCTTTAACTCTTATATTTATCCTTAATGTTCGCTTATTTTCAATTGGCTTGTCTTAACACTAATTATAAAAAAACTACTACTTGTATTATCCTCTTTTTTAAATAAAGTCACCTTTAAATTAATCACTTAAATATACACAAAGTAAAATACTTCTTAGAGCTTGTGATCTATCTCTTTCATTTCCTATTAGGGGAATTAGTTTCTTGAGTGTTATAGAAAAGATATATGCTGGTATTTTAGTTGAAAGAGTGCGTCAAGTGGCTGAGGGTTTGATTGGTGAAGAACAATGCACATTTAGAAGTGGTAGAGAATGTGTAGATTAAATTTTAGCATTAAACAAATGATTGAGAAAATGCGAGAGAAGAATAAATTGTATGTAGGTTTAAGGGACTTGCTACAGGCGCATGACAAGATTAATAGGGAAATTCTGTGGCGGGTGTTAGTGATATATGGTGGTGGTGGTAGGCTTTTGAATTGAATCAAAAGCATGGATGACGATAGTGAAGCTTGTATAAGAATTAATGGAGTTGAAAGTGAAGTGGTTAATATTAATAATGGAGTGTTGCAGGGTTGTGTTATGTCTCCTTGGTTATTTAATTTGTATATGGATGAGGTGATTAAAGAATTAGAGGTAAGGGTGGTAGGGGAAGATGTTACACTGATGAAGAATGGAAAAGAGTGAAGGGTCCCCTGTTTATTGTATGCGGATGATTTTTTCTTTGTGTGGCGAATCTGCAGAGAGAGTTTAGGAGGATTGGTAGAGAGATTTGACAGGGTGTGTAAAAGGAGGGGTTTGAAAGTAAACGTTGATAAGAGTATGGTTATGGTTGTGAGTGAGGACAGTCCTCGGTGTGAAGTTACGTTAGATGGTGAGCAACTGGAACAAGTGTCTTGAGTTTAAGTATTTAGAACATATGTTGGTTGAAAAGAGAACGGATGATGCAGAGTGTAGTAGGAAAGTTGCGAATGGCAGGAATGGCATGAGGGTATGTTGTTACCTGTGTTAATATATAGTAGTGAATCTTTGGTCTGGAATAATAGGTATGAATGTAAAGTTCAATGTGTTCAGATGGAAATCTTAGGGGCGTTTTAGATGTGAGAAGAATTGATAAAATGAGGAATGAACGTATTTGAAAGTTGTGTGGTGTGAAGAAAGGGGTAAATGAGAGAATAAATGAAAGTATGTTGAGATGGTTTGGCCATGTGGAAAAAATGAATGATAGGGGGTTGGTTAAGCGGTTGTATAGTGTGTTGGGAATCGACCGTCTGGGAGACCGAAGAAAAAGCGGATTGAGTCAGTAAACGAATGTCTTGAGGAGAGAAATGTGAGCTTGGCAGAGGCGAGAAGAAAGGAGTGAATGGCGGGGTTTTGTGAAGGGGTATGGTTGTGGCCCACCTTGGCCAGAGGATGAACCCTACATCGACGGTATGCTATAGTGAGGGTCCGTCGCGGTCCCGTGAAGCTCTAGGGTGGATTTTCTGACTTGAGACGAGTTCTCACTAATAGGTATGGAGGGGGCGGTAAGGCTGGGCTTTCCTTTCAACTTGTTTCATATTCTTCTACTACTTTTCTGTTTCCGGTGCATGTCACGCACCTTACCCCCAGTCTTGGGGGGAGAAAAGGTAGATGATGATGATTATTATTATTATATTATTATTATTATTATTATTATTATTATTATTATTATTATTATTATTATTATTATTATTATAATTATTATTATTATTATTATTATTATTATTATTATTATTATTATTATTATTATTATTATTATTATTATTGTTGTTGTTGTTATTATTATTATTATTATTATTATTATTATTATTATTATTATTATTATTATTATTATTATTATTATTATAATTTTTATTATTATTATTTTTATCATCCCCCTCGATAACGTGCCCACTTTAACGAGGTTTGGGGGTTCAGATATCCCTTCTGGATATCTGCAAAGTTGCACGTTTTCCTCATTTTAGTGCTGTGTATTCCCCGATTTTGTTTTGCCCATATTTTCCCAGCTTTCCTTTTATTGGTTCATTTGCCTCCAATTCACCCTTACTCATTGTGGTACGCACTTCCATTTTATTATGAGTGTTCCCCCCTTTTTTTTCTTCTCTTTACTTGACCCTTATGGCCTTCCGGGTGTCTGATCCTGTTTGGGTCCAGGTCCGTGCTAACCTCCTTTCCCCCCGTGGATGAGGGTACAGGCTACAAACTGGCCCTTTCCGCCTTTGACCGGGCCGGCCGTCTATTGTTGGGGACCCGAACCTTGGGGTTAACCACTGAGGAGGAGGTCCTGCAATTGGGTGTATAATCCCGGGCCTCGCGTTCGGGTACCATGGGGTTCAAAGGAGGAGAACATCGCGGAGTTTCGTGGGGCTTTCCCGAGGCCCCATCCGCTGCCCTCCCTAAGGGGTGGGGGTTCTGGGGCGGGTTGTGTTGGGCTCTAGACTTGGGCCTTATGCCGTGGACAAGACATTTTCCCATATGAATAGTTTTCCCCTTCACGTCCTTATGTTATATTGTTTTTTATATTTGTTTTATTGTTGTTACTGGTTTTTATTGTGGTGAAGTATAATATATAGAATATTAACTTATGAATTCGCCCGTAAATAAATACACGATTTTAATGAAAGGCGGATTTCATCTTCAGTCGGAACCCCCTACTAGCATTTCCCTGGATCCTCCTAGACCGGGACCACGTATGGGCTTTGATGCCCTAGTAGACAAAATGGTTCTTGTTGATCACCATTTTCCAACGAACCACCTTACGCACCAGATTCCTGCTTTATTGGTCGACGACACTCCTCATTTTCCTGGTGTGACTGTGTCGCATTCTATCTATGATACCTTATATCTCGCGTCGCCAGAGGAATCGGGCTTCTCCTCACCCGTTGGGCCTCCTACTCGCTACCAAATCCCTCAACCTATTGAACTGTTTCCAGTCTCGGACCCTCCACTGGGTGCCCCCACTAATGAAACCTATCCTTTATACTTTTATCTCAGTTCGACGACTTCAAAACTCCTTACGTCTCGTAGCCATCTCATCCTCAGTGACGCTTTAGACTACGTTCTCAGTACGACCGATCATCAGGTGACTCCCATAAGGAATGGTTCTCTCTTCGGTCGTGCCGCCTCTCGAAATCAGAGTCAGTTATTGGCTTCTCTTTCATATTTAGGCGACTTACCGGTTTTCTCCACGCCGGACGATGTCCGCAATACGTCTAAAGGAACAGTGTATGCTCCGATGATTCTGACGTCATTCTCAAACATTTTAAAAAGCGACATATTCCGGTCACAAATGTCTACCTGTTCCCTCCCCATAAGGAGACTCCCACTGTGTCTATCCCTCGCCTCCTTCTCACTTTTAGTGTACCATTCCCTCCGACCTGGGTGAAAATTGGTTTCACCATCCACTCGCTTCAGCCATACATCACGCATCCGAGATGTTTCAAATGTCACAAATTTCGCTATCCTCAAAAATATTGCAGATCTCCCCAGTTCATCTGTTCGAGGTGTGGTGTCACGCTCCACACGCCGTGAGAAATTGCAAGGGTTCTCATCAGGCGTCATCTATGCACTGTCCCTCTTTTCTTTTAGGAAAAGAGATTCTTGAGTAGTGCACAATACACAAGCTCGACCGCCGTGAGGCCTCTCGTCGCGCTAAGGAGAAATTTTTACATATACCCTTCTCCTTTGCTGCTGCTGCGGCTAGGCCTGTATCTTCCGCCCAACCTTTCCATCGCTCTCGTGCGCCGCCTGCGGATCCACGAAATTTGCAGCTCTCTAGATTGGATACCGTAACCACTACTGGTATAAACATTTCTACTCTGCAATCGAACTACCCCTATGCATTCTCCCGACATGATCCGTACTGTGGCTCTTCAAAACTCCCTAGTCCTAACATCCATTTCCTGTGGTGTGAGTTCGGCTGAAGTTCATGCCGCACCCAGGGTTGTATGCTCTCCTTCAATTTCTGATTCTTCCCCTGATTAGGAAGTATCCCCTGCGTTACTACTCGATGATGACTCTCCTTTGACGACTGTTTCACGTAAACGTCCTGCTCCCTTGTCTCCTGGAAAACCGCTGGAACATTCTTCTTCTAATATTTAAGGCTCTCCTGAACGCGTCACTTCTCCTTTTCTTTTAAATCGATGTCTTCTGCCCGTACGACTGAGTCTACTGGTATTTTGCCCAAACGTGCCCGTTGCTCGAAACGCCATGGTGTTGTGAAAAGCAATCTGTCTGTCTCAGCTATCCCAGATAGCTTATCCGGTATCGCGCCTCGCTTCTGCATCCGACCCTATGGTTCCTTATTCAAGCGAATCCGAGTCCTACTCTAATATCCCAATGAACGTTACCACCGACTCACATCTTCTGAGGTTCCCCTGCTTGGGATCCAGGTCCCAGCCACTAGGATAAGGGGTAATGATTTGCCCACTGCCCCTCATGTTCTCCTTCACAGTGAGATCGAGTCTGTCCCTGTTGTTCGGGGGGAATCCGAAGCCATTGAGGGAGATACCACTGTATCCTCCCCTGTCTCGGCTCCGTTGTCCTTCTCAGGGCAGACCCCGCAGGACGCTGAACTTTGTGGGGATGTGCTTCGGGCCTCCTCCACCAATCCTTATCTGGTTCTTCCTCCCACCATCCCTGTTGAGATTCCTCTTCCATCCGAGACGAGTCTTCAGCGGTGTGATACACCTGTGACTTCCACGCCCGTCATGGATAATATTTGGGGGTCCCCTGTCTCCCCCGTTAAGAGTTGAACTTCTCTGCCCCTGGCGCTGGTGTCTACACCTTCGGCTTTGGAGGTTTGTTTGGCCCGTCTTTTTGACGTTGTCTCTCCCGCAGTGGAAAGGAGCGACCATTCTCTTATCTCAGTGTAAACGTCCAGTGTCAATTCTCCATGACCTTCCTCTTCCGCCGGGCTATGAGGCGCCCCTCGTGGGTTATCTAGTGACCCGATCCTTCGATCGTCGTGTGCTTCTAAAAAGAAAGCTGACACCCACCGCATAGCATCGATTGTAACGGACCGTATTGCTGACTGATCGCTTCGTCTTCTTTCTTCAATGACTTAAGTTTCTTTAATGGAACTGCCGTGGTTACTATCCAAACTTCGAAGAGTTAGGTAGACTCATTGAACTGCTAACTTCAAAGGCCATCTGCCTCCAAGAACTGCAACTGCGTAACCGTGCTTTTCTGCCGCCATCCAAATACAGGTTGCCTCTCTTTCCAAAATCGGGGCGCTAATGAATGATAGGGGTGGTGCGGCGATTCTGTTCCACGAATGGGTTCCTTTCACCCATATCCCCATTCCAACTCAGTTACACGCGGCAGCTGCCCGTGTCCACCTCGATTCCACATTTACTTTGTGCTCTGTATACCTTGCTCCTAGCTGCAATTACACGAGAGAGGATCTTTTCGGACTATTTCGAAACTTCCCTCCGCCCTTGTTAGTTTTGGGGACTTTAATATTCGCCACCCCATGTGGGGTGACTCCGTTTTGTCACCAAATGCGGATTGGCTGTTGGGTGTTTTGCAGAACTTTTTGTCGGGATGCCGCAACACAGGCTTAACAACTTTCGAACGTTTTGACACTCGTACCTCCTCCTGTGTTGACATCTTTTGCTTTCTATTGTTCATTGACATATTCTGGTGGGACAGGTCGCCTTACCTTTGTGGTAGTGACCATTGGGCCATGTCTGAGGTCTCAATGTATATTACATACCCTAGCACTTAGTGGTGATCGAGGGGAAGGAAAAGACGGGTCCTAAGGTGAGCCCCAGGGCGGAAAAGGAGGCGCACCTTAAAAACGCTCATCGCTTTACCCACGCTGTCGTTAGGAATCTAGGCTGAATTAGGATCGCGACACTGCTTTGCGTGCGTACACAGGGCGCAAGTCGTTACGTACATTGCGCTTACTCCGCTGCCAGGGGATGCAGATTCATTCTTAAATTTACCATTTGGATGACGTCTAATCGGGTACGACGTAGCGGCCACCGAGAGGGTAATCAGGCCATCCCTGCCCTCCGCATCCAGACACTCTAGTGTTTTAGCAATCTGTCGGAACCCATAGGTACCAGCAAAGCACAAGTGGAGATGTGTAACTCAGAACTTGACCAGCTCGGAAGGGGTCTACGAGATGATCATAATAACTGGTCTAGAAAGTCTGTATTAAACTGCCCCCTAGCGTGATTCATATCGAGAGGAGGCATATCCACCCAGCGTGAACACCAGATACTAAAGCGTTGATCCCTTGCAAACACACCACACTAGACAAGACCTGCAGCGCATGCCGGTGCTGCATCCAAATGACGGATATAGTAACACGACGCAGGCACCTACAGGAATGAGCGGGTGTTTGTTCCGATATCTTACAAGTGTTCCACTCGTATCAAAAATCTAATGTATAGCGTGCGGCAGCGTAATGTCTGCGAAGAGTGTTGCGCAGAAAAAGATACCCCTTCTTTCTTTGCAAGGCAGCTTACAAGGGATGTCATCGAACCAGGCTAGTCGAGCAAAAGAGATAGACCGGTGGCCAGAACGCCAACACACAGGTTGATGACAATGTGAGATTCACTGTAGGTGTACCCACGCGGCCACGCGCGTGGGCCCATGAGCGTGGTCTATCGATTGAGCTGAGAAGTTGGAAATGGGGATATGGTGAAAGGAACCCATTCGTGGAACACAGTAATTGCGCTCACGCACTCGCAGCGCCCCTAATCAGGACGATCATTATGCTCGCCCCGCCGTGATCCTTTGGAAAAGAGAGGCAGAACACCTTGTATCTCGAGCGGATAGTCGCGGCAGCATAAAGACGGCGTATACCTCAACTCCGGTATCATTGTCTGTTCTCTGCGCGGTAGGCATGAGGGATTACTTGCTTACAACTCTGACTTTATTCTATGCAAGAGGGCTGCCATTAGTTTAGTATCTAATCTATGTATCTCTGCTTATGCAAGGATGGAGCACCTGTGCCCTTCCAGGGTATTGTACTACGTACTAATGGATGAGAAGAAACAACTGGTTATATATTTTAATAGATGGATTCTCTATCACTCTCTTATATAGAGTAAATACGAACTTTTATTCGAGGATGAGAGACAAGGAGCGCCGAGTCGTTACAGCCCCAGTTCGGAGAGTCCTAAGAGCGCTTCTCAGATACCATTATCACCAATTTCCTCACCAGGAAGGACGCGAGCGAAATGTCCGAACAGCACGGATATTGCGCTATATCGTCCCAGCATTTTTCTCCTTTATCCTTGTCGACAGCTGTATTCCACCTGACGGAGAGACATAGTAAGGGATGGCTTCGGCGTGTGTCTCACGACCTGAGTAGGAAGGCTGTCACTCGATTAGGGGTCGCCGTATCGCACCTCGGCCAGAGGTGTATTGGGTGTAGAAAATGAGTCATACGCTGCACACACTAGGTTGACCCACCTCTCTCCGGTTGGGAGCACGCCGATATTCTATGACTTCTCTACTCTGCCACTCACTAAAATAGAGGTCACATAGTCTGTTTTCGCTGCTCCTGATCTCGAGACCACGGCTTGAGCGACGTTCCACAGTGGGAGAAGACATGAGGAGTCTTCCCGTCACTAAGAAAATAATGCACTCACGCGGCCTTAAGGAGAGGCCAACAGCATCCTTACTCTTCTTTACGCATACATTAGACCCGCAGGTGTAGTAAAACTATATTCAGGGGCTGTCACGTGTGGCGGACACGTCTAGGAAGCTCATCATTTTGCTGGCGCAATTTCCATGGTTGTTCTCATTGAGAGCAAAGCACGAGTACCCATCCTCCTCCGTCATACGTATGTCTATTCTTCTATGATGTGCGACGACCCTCGGCGTTTGTTATTGCTGTGCTGGCGCGAGCAGAGACTACATGCACTACAGCGAGCTGTCAGTACTGCAAGAACTGAGCTACACTTCCGGTGATCTGTTCAGAGTGACTGCGTGTGATCTTTTGCGAGCGGGATATGGTAACTATTGACGAGTACACTCAAGCAAGAGGCGCGAGTGCTTGTGTGAGCGTAGAGGGTAGGTGGAAGCGCAGGGAGATCCAGAAGAATGACAGATTTGTGCTCCACGGTAGCGCCAGCCTGTAATGCACATCGCGCCCTCACCCCAGTAACACGCGCTCTATAAGTCCGTCCGGATGGGAGGGTTCCTTCTGGGCTCGCTTGTGATTGGAAGCTACGACGCGTATAGCCGCGAGAGTAGCACATGGAGGCCTACAGAACTACACAGAAGTTGAACGTGCGACCTCTTCATTAGGTGAGACTCTTCCGCTATACGTCACTCTACGATCATGCACACATTCGGGGTGCAATGACAGTCACAGCGAGTCTCCTAACTGCGATAGTGACTTCTGCACACAAGTCAGGTTGGCGCTCGGGTCGAAAGTTGCGATTATGCGTAGTGCCAGATTATCCATGACATAGTATCCGTTACGAGGGCATACTGCTGATGCCTGGCATTGCCCTAAACCAAAGAGATGGAGGATACCTGCGGAGTAACAGTGGATGCGTTGTGCCGTTCGGTGTCAGACCAAAGGAGATTGTGACGATGTGAATGGCGACTAGTAGGTGAAGTGCACGCGCTTGATCTGTTACGGAGAGAAATATCATCAGTCTGGTAGCTCCTCTGTCGTTGCAATATGCCTACAAGATCGCCCACGCAAGCGTACGGGTTCGGTCATTATGTCATTATCGACCAAGCTGTATCGCTCGTAGGGCCGCCTTGATCTCATGTTGCCTTTGCTGGATTGTAAGCTATCTTGTCTTACCGTTCTTCCACTCTGCATACCCTGTGCGCGCTGTTTTAACAATTTAAGCTGTACAACACCGAGCGATACAGCCAACTATGTCTTTGTGTCGCATCAACTACAGTCCCCTGTAAAGTGTGGGCGATTGTAGGTTGTCTGTCCTGGTGATCTAGCAAATCCGGACGGAGCTGACACGTCTCTACGTGAATCGCTTGCGTCTTACTACACAATGGCCTGATACCCAGTAGGAACCCGCTCTACGTGTCGAGTCAATCGGCGCGAGCGCGCGCAGAACGAGACGGCTCAATCGAAGGCGAGAGGGTTTTTGAAGTGGGGATGCAGAAGAGGCGAGTCTTATCCGGACCGTCGATACGACGTTGCGAGTGATCGCCAGCACCTTCTAAATTATTAGATCTGAACATACGGAATCGCCATTTCCATGCCTGGTTTATCCGCGACGTGAGATCAAAAGGGAAGGCAGTTCTGAGACGACTAAATCGTGATGAAACAGTCGTCACAAGGCACGAGTTGCCTTATCACTCGCATGAAGAGATCGCATGCGGATTACTTGCTACTGCTCAAGATCTGAGAGATCCGACGAGACAAAGATCACTAACAAGGATTACAGTCTGATCACAGGAAGGTATGCTATAGCAACCGACATGCGCGAGACACAAGCAGTGATGCAAGTCATAGTTGCGCGCAGTTTACACCTATCTAACGCTATGCGAGTGAGAATCCTAGTGGGATACTGAATTAGGACTGAGTCAGGAGCGGCCCATTCTTAAGCGAAGAGCCACAAAGCATAACAAGTGTAATCAACTCTGTCGGACGTGAGAAATGCATAGGGGTAGTTCGATTGCCAGAGTAGAATGTTTATACCCTAGTAGTGGTTTTACGGTATCATCTGAGAGCTGCAATTTCGTGGATCCGCAGCGCGCACGTGAGAGGCGATGGATAGGTTGGGCGGAGATACAGGCCTAGCCGCAGCAGCACAGCAAAGGAGAAGGGTATATGAGTATATACTAACCTTGTTCGCCCTTCTACCTGCGACGAGTGAGGGGCCAGATCGCACACGGCGGTGCTCGATGCTTCTGTGCGTCATTGCGCTATGTCACGAACAGCGGTAATGAATCTCTTCTTCCTTAACATATTAGAAAGAGTAGGATGTGTTGGGTTGTGAGGATTATCGTGGTGCCAAACTGCGTAGCATAAATGCTCCTGTGGATTTGGTCGTCGTCTTTACGACGGAATCGGCATCAGGAGGTTCCTGGCCCATTTGCGAATTGTCCATACTAATGTGACACATAGCTACCTCATGGCATGGGAGAATCCCCCTATATGTTCTTTCTGCTATTTCCCAGGGTCTACTTTCGGTACGCCATTTTCTTGTGGGTTGTGCGGGCTTCTTATCGGGCTTCCAGAGATCTGTTTTTCCCCATGTTACTACACCGTATAACCTTTCCAATCCCGCCTTCATTGTAATTTATTAGTCTGATGTACTTGGTTGTTGTCTAGTTTCAAAACAGCTGACGCCGGCTCTTTGCTGTTCCTTCGGGAACTGACTCTGCTCTAGTAAAGATTTTATCCTGAATTCCCGGTTTGTCCGTGCTTTCAGTTTAGGAGTTACCCCTGTAGTTGATTAGTTGATTTTCTGACTCAGTATCGCTGCTTTTTTTTGGTGCACAGATGATTGCTCTAGGTACTTCGGTACTAAAAAGAAATAGTTATTAAGAATTATATATTGATTGGGGTTATAGTTATTATTAGAGATTGAGTTATTAATTATTATTATTGATTATTATGAGGTTAGTTAGTTATTATTTAGTTAATTAATAGTTTATTTATTATTGATTATTATTATTATTATTATATGGATATTATTATTATTATTATTTTTAATATCTATGTTCCTCTCTATATGTGCTGTAAATTTATTTTCAATATAAGAGTTAGAGGATGAACTTTTCCTGGAAACTTGTTACTTCACTTATCATTTTCAGTGTTAACAAGCGCTTTGAAATATTTTTTTGTGTACAGCACTTGGATTTATTTCCTTGATTTAAGAAACTTATTCCACCTCATTTTCTTTCGTTTATAAGAGGTATTATCTCATTTGCCATGTTATCAATAATTTAGCAGATAGGAATTTGATTGTTAATCTGATGGATTTATTAGCAGTGATTATTGTTTTAGTTCAGTTAGATGTAACGCGGGTACCCGGGTACCGTACCCGGAGATATCACTCAGGGAGAAATAAGTAGATAGCAGAATTGAAAGGAAAAAGGAACTGGATACCTAACCCTACAAAGTAATTCCAATGTTCTGATTTTTGCCCTCCTGGCTTTCCTAATTAGTTAATATCCATAGTCTTTGTAAGACGTGGGACAATTTTCAAAATGAAACTGGCCTTTGTGTGAAATCACAAAACCTGTGTATTTCTTTTTTTCAGGCCTACACATTTATAAGGAAAAGCTTCGAAAGCAAACCTTCGCTACAACAGGGAGGAGGTCTCGCCAAAAGGATTCTTGAAGAAACATTAATGGGAAATAGCAGAATTCATGGGAAAACTATCGCACAAAATTCATTTGGTTCCGAAATTGATTCTAACCATTTAGGAAGAAGAAACAGATTAAAAGAATCTCCAAGAAAGAAAATATCTGCTAAAGAACGTCTGGGTAGGAGACCATCTCAAAACAGCAGAGAAAAAGACGACAACCCTTTAGCCAACAGAGAAGAAGAAATAATTAAAACAAGACAAGAAATACAGGAAGGAAATGTTAAAAGAAGACTTAATATAAATGAAGATAAATCAACACTAAATCCCTCAAGGAATGGCCACTCGGACTTTGTAATTAAATCTTTAGCAGAAATAAAAGCTGAAAAAAATAAAGAAAAATCAAATAGCAATGGGTGCTTAAAGAAACATTTTTCATCTGAAGTTCTGCCATTGGCAGCTTATATAAACAGCAGTACAAAAAACTCTAAAGATTCGTCTAATATTATTGCGCCTGTTGAAGAAATAAAAATAAAAACATTGGATGAGATAAGAGCAGAAAAGAAAAGCAAGGTCACTCACAATGGAAGAAGTACACAGAAAATAGCGCGCAATAATTTCAGCACTAAGCGATCTTATTCGCCAATTAGTTTTGAAGCTAATCAAAACAAAAAATTAAAAAATTTAACATCAGATACTGAAATTGTGAACTTGAAACCAACATTAAAAAATTTTCAATCTAGAAAATTGTTGTTTAAAAAATCTCCTACAAAATCTGTTCGAAATTCAAGTACAAAAGCTGATTCGACTAATTCATCGCAGATTGAGAAACAAACCTGCGCGGGTAAAGTTAATGTTGAAATATTAAACAGTAATTTGAACCACTAAGTAACTGATAAGCTAAATTGTACAAATAATCAGTAAGAAAAGTCTTCAGAGAATTCTTCTATATATATATATATATATATATATCTAGTAAATAAGTAGAAAATATATATATAGTATATTATTATATATATATTATATATATATATATATATTATACTATATATAAAATAGTAGTATATACATATATATATTATATATATATAATATATATAATAATATATATATATATATATATATATATATATATACTATATATATATACTATATTATATATATATATATAGTATATATTATGTTTACGAGTATCGCATATTACCCCCTACAATTAAAAATAACAATATATAACAAAAATATATATCCTTTTATATAAAATGAAATTGTGTTAGTGTGTGATGTTTGAGATTCGAATTACTCTTCAATAACTTCCCTGTGGCAGCATCAGTAATGAAAGAGAACATTCTTGTAAGAAGAGGAGAGTAAATGAGTAGGAATCTCCGATGAAAATCCCAGAGATATTTTGCAATAGCTTTTAATAGTAGTAACAGTAGCTCAGTAGTATTAGTATTAGTATTATTAGTTAGTTGTTGCAAATATTTTTTTTGTTAATCACAGAGAATAAATACACATACAAAAACATGATTAATAAGATCTAAAATAATCTCTCTTTGTTTTCTAAAATAATTATATTATATAACATGAACATGTATGATTTTTAACATTCTACAATCTAGTGATAATATTAATAAGTAGTAGTGATAGTGTTTTAAATTAGTGATAGTGTTATTATTTAATTGGTGAAATAATTATTAATTGGTGATAGTGTTACAAATAGTTATAGCGATGATAGATATTAATCGATAATGTAACGAAACAAATCTTGAAGGCTTGAAGGAAAGAAAACAATGGGAAAGAGCGATAGTAAATGGAATAATAGGATTAATAATATAATAATACGCAAAGAAAAGAGCGGAATTAATGGTAATTAATGATATTATCGGAAAGGTACGATACTAATCAATCAGTGCGGTGATTATGATCATGATAGCAATACTAATATATATATATATATATATAATATTATATATTATATATATATAGCTAGTATATATTTACTATCTATATATTATCTATATTATATATTATATATATAGTATTATAGTATAATATAAAAATATTTTTAAATTTTCTTATGTGATTTTCATATTTTATATAAATAGCAACACATAAAGAATCATTGTAGAGGCACGTCGCCAAACAAAAGCGAGGGCCCCAGGTTCGCAACTGATCGGGTGGGAGAGGTGTGAGCTATCTTCTTTCTTGGAATTTTTTCTGCCGTCCTGCTCGGACGTTAAATGGGTACACCGTCCTCCTTGGATTTAAAAAAAAAAAAAAAAAAAAAAAAAAAAAAAAAAAAAAAAAAAAAAAAAGAGAGCTTTTATAAGATGATATATATTATTATATATATATATAAATATTTTATTTTTTTATAATATATATATAGTATATACTATATATTATATATATATATATATATATATATGATATATGATTATATATATATATATATATATAGTATATATATATATATATTTTATAGATATCATTACTCTTGAGAGGGAGAGCCCTATTCAAAGATTAAACGTAAAATACAATAAATATGCCACCAGATTTATGTTAAAACATCATTATGTTAAAACTTTCATTAATCA
>JABUQX010006811.1:47500-52500 GCA_015478945.1 Trachelipus rathkii
TATCAATAGTATTGGTATTCATACTGTGATTTTCCGTGGTCTAGCACGTTTTCATAGTCAGAAAATTTAGTGTATTGATAGTATACATGTATATAAATATTATTTACTGTTATTAGTAGTAAAAATAATAACATTATATCAATAAATGTAATTATTATTTTACTAAGGTGAGTTATATGCGATTTTAATTTTAAATTGTTTCTTATATTATATATTATATATATATATATATATATAATATATTATATATATTATATATAATATACTATATATAATTAGTATATATACATATATATATATAATATATATATATATATATACATATATATATAATGATATATATTAGTATATATATATATATATATATTTATTATTATATATATATATATAATTATATATATATAATATTCTTTATTATATTATATATATATTAATATATATATATACATAATATATATATATATATATATATAATAAGCTTATGCTAAGTATACTATATAATACGTAGCGTCCGACAGATCACTATACAGTTATATATAGGATACCAGTAACTATGGCATCTATCTACGGAAACAAATAGGTTAGGTTGAAGGATGCATGGCTTTGTAAGTCGGTTATGTAGATGATATGATTAGTTATGTAGGTTATCGGTTTTATAGGTATATTTATCACGTGATATTCTAAGTATACGTATATAGGAATATAGGTTTATTTAATTATTAGAGTTAGGTGAGTATATCGGGGCTATATTATTGATTTTATAATTCTTAAGTATTCAGGTATATTAATTTTTCTGAAATATATTTAAAATTATATATTAATATACATATATATATATTAAAAAATTTAAATAACATATCAGGATATAAATTTTGTAACTATACTTTATATGCAAGAAATGAAAGAATTAACTAATCTCAAATTATATTTCAGGTAATAATAAATGTACAAGTATTGAAAGTTGATGATATTAATATACATACTTCTTAAAAAAATAATAATATAATAGATACTTAAGATTTATAATGATACTTCAGCATCCAAAATGATATATTTTGGTAATTTATTATAAGGGTATATTTATCAAATTTTTCAAGTATAAAATAAAACTAGCCAAAGATTACGTATAGACTACGATAATACAGATGAACCAATTAGATTTATTTATTATCAACTTTATATGTATATATTTTTAAAGAATAACTCTTACGTGTAGATCATAAAGAAATATCATTATTCAGGGGGCTTAATGTAAAAAGCATCAAAAAATCATAACATCAAATAAAATAATTATAATATATAATATATAATACAAATAATTAAAATAATTATTATTAAATATATATATAATATATATAATTATATTATAAATATATTGGAATTGGATATTGAATGCTTATATTATGAAAGATTACAATAAACATTATTAAGTTTAACATTATTTACAATATTTATAGTTTGTAGTAAATACAAACTTAATATTAGTTAATATATTACACATTTCTGAAAGGGTGGCTATAATTGCAACATTCAGATGATGTAGTCCTTATGAGCCCTAAAATAAATATATATATAAATTCTTGATTAAATTTAAGCAATTTGGTTTAAGGATTGAGCTTTTATGTAATTATATCACAAAACGAATATTAATACATATATATCAATTAGAATACTAATCATTAGCTCAAAATATAAATAAGAATAATGTAGTAAAAATGATATCAAGTAATAATTATTATATATTTATAAGTATGTATATTATAGGTAGACTATAAGTTTAACTAAGATTAGAAAAATATTAATATTATCAGTAATAATAGTACCTAATTATATATAATAATATAATAATATAATAATATAATAATAAAATAATAATAATAATTAATATAATTTATAATAATATAATATAATCCATGATATACAATAATTATTATATAATAAATAATAATTAATAAAACATATAATAATAAATAATAATAATTAATATATATATAATAATTAATAATAATTAATACTAATAATAATAATAATAAAATAAATAATATAATAAAAAATATAATTAACAGTCATATAATAAACTAATAATAATATACTAAATAATAATAATTAATTAATATAATATATAAAAATTATTAATATAAACAATCAACATATATCAATAACAATGTAAATATAATAATAAAATATAATATAATAATAAATAATAATATAATAAATAATAAATAAATAAATATTATAATTAATAATAATAATATATTAATAATAAATTAACTTGTCAAGAAAATATATATACTCTTGATAATTAATACATAAGAACTAATAATATATAATATTATTATAATAATTAATTAATTATTAATATATATATAATATATAATTACAATATATAAATATATATAATATAATTAAATAATTTATATATAATAATTATAATAATTATATAATAATTAATATATATAAATAATATAATAATAATAATATTAAATATAAATTATAAAAATATATATATATATTATAAATAATATAATAATAATAATTATATAAATTTAATATAATAATCAAATAATAATATTAAAATATAATTATAATAATAATATAATAATATATATATATATATATATAGATAATATAATAAATAATAATATAATAATAATAATAATATAATATATATATAATTAATAATAATATAATAATTTTAAATAAATTAATAATTAATTATATAATATAATTAATAATAATAATTAAACAAATAATTAATAATAATATAACTAATAACATATAATAATATAATTAATTAAATAATATAATTAATAAATAGATTATTAATAATAATAATAACATTATAAATAATAATAATTAATAATATTAATATAATAATATAAATAATATATAATAATAATAGTAATTAGAATAATGATAATGATTAATAATTACTTTATATATAATATAATAAAAGCATATACGACAAATACCACAAAATTATATCATAAATCAATAATTACATATCTATAATTCATTACTAAAAATATACTAATAATATTCAAATATAGTTATATTAGCTACAATCATGTTTACATAAACAATAGATAATAATAATATAGTAACTTAAACTGTACTAATTAAAATATAATATTAAATATTAGCGAAAGGTTACTTGAAATGAATTATCATATTCCTCATAATAGTGCATGGTACTATTATGCAATTAAGACTAACATCTTATAATCATTATTTATAATATAAAAAATTAATAAATTAAGACCTTATATATTACCACTCATGAGTTTCTTATACGAATAATAATAATAATAAATATTAATATTTACATAAATAATATACTGAATATTAAGTGAGAATAGATGGATAACAAATGCTAATAACTTCCTTTGAGAGTTTCGAGCTAAATAAATAGTAGTTATATTTAATTTATATATTAGAATAGATCATAAATGACTGTATAATCATAATAACTCACTCGCACTTGATAATATAGAGATAATGAATAATAATGTTAAATCAATTAGATAGAGTTAATAAATTTAAAACATGATACACTATTGTATGAGTTCACTTAATGAATATAGAGACATAACTCATGAGATCATTATTATCATCTAATAAAAATAATATTACTTAAGGATTTCGTCCTTATATATAATAAATAATATATAATATATATTAATAATAATTAATATATATAATAATAATAATAATATATAATAATAATAATAAATAATAATAATATAACATTAATATAGGTTAATTATATGAGTAGTAGCATAAGATATTTACAGTTGAAGGAATAAATTGATTTTATTTTATTATATGTATTTTATCTTAGATAATACTGTTTAATATTTTTAGTAATAGATTTAGGACTAATAGTTTTCTAGGTTTTTGATATCTTGTGCAATTGATAGTTTAGAAAAGTTTTGTGTACTGCTTTTAGCTGATCGCTTATGGTGGTATCTTATTTTAAAGTCTATTACAGAATGGGAGGGTTTATGTCAATATGATAAATTAATATCATCTATAGAGTATTTTAATTCTTGATTTGCATACGCTGACTACTTAGTACTTGGTTTGAATGAAAAAAATTTATGCTAGCAAAGATAAGTCTATCAACTTAACATTGTTATGGATTAATTTTATGTATCTTTAGGAGTAGATATAATATTTATAGCATAGTCTTTTAAAAATCTAGCAATATATATATATCTTTAGGTTATTTGAATAATAGGTTGTGTATGGCTGTAAATAGATATCATTGTATTGCTAATAGAGGCGAATTAAATCGACTTTTGGTGGTTCACAATAACAGGCGATGAGATCATTCTGAGTATTACTTGTGGTACTGTGTTAATATAATATAATAATAATAATAATATTATATATATAATTAATATATAATATATATTAAATCAATAATAAATATAATAAATAATAATATAATTAATAATAATAATTCATATATAATAAATAATATTAATAATAATAATTATATAATTATTAATTATATATTATTTATTCATTATTATAATTATTATTATTTATATCATTATTATTATTAGTTATTATTATTATAATTATTATTTAATTATTTAATATTATTAATAATTATTATTATATTTATTATTATTAATTATTATTTATATATATTATATAATTATTTATAATTATATTTATTATTAATTATTATTATTATTATATATATTATTATATATATTATTATATTAATTCTTATTATTATTATTATTATTATTTATTAATTTAATTATTAATATTATAATATTATAATGATATATAAAATAATAATAATAATAATAATGAAATAATTAATAATAAATTAAATAATATATATAAATATATATATAATAATAATATATATATAATAAAATAAATAAATAAAATAATAATAAAATAATATATAATAATATATTAATATATATTATTATTATTATTAATTATTATATTATTTTAATATAATTTATTAATTATTT